>ML218421.1:39066-56147 GCA_004785975.1 Popillia japonica
TTGAATCTAGTTTTGAACCTAATTTTCAACTTGTTTTAAACCTAATTTTCAATTTATTTTAAACATAATTTTCAATCTATTTTAAACCTAATTTCAATCTGTTTGAAACCCAATTTTCAACCTAATTTCAACCTGTTATAAGCCTAATTTCAATCTTTTTAAACCTAATTTTCAACCTGTTTTAAACATAATTTATAATCTGCTTTAAACGTAGTTTTGACCTGATTTGAACATACTTTTGAACCTGGATTTAACAAGCTTTCAGCCTAGTTCTGAGCCTGGTTTTGACCTGCTTTGATCCTAATTTTAAACCTAGTTTTAACCTGTTTTTAATATTAAGCAGTTATTTTATCGTATTAGTCTGGTACGTCTGATTAGGTGTGAAGATCGAGGAAGTGCGCCCGACTTATACAGGCTGTCCACATCGAGTATTCACCCCTGTAACGCAATAATTTGCCTACTTATTTCATCGAATTTATTTTTCCAACATAACACGAAATAACTGAAGAATTATTTGCACGAATTATCCACCAACCCTGGATGCGTACATATATGTAAACACGATCAGAAACGTCATATCAAATTAAGGAACGTTCAACGTTATTAGCAACGTGTCAATGTGTCAATTAAACATGACGAAAGGGTCTCTGAAGGACCTCTTCCGATCGCCGATCTATTTACGGCCGTCCTTTTTAACGATTCCGAAAAACCCCCACAACCGAATCTATGCGTCTAACTATCTGAGAAAAAAATATATATCATCATCGTCTTCTACACGAAAAATTTCCTTTAAAACTCCGCCGCGCGATACGTTTGCTCTCGCTGTCAATTTATCTATTTTTAACGTGTTGGTTCTCGTCTTAATAATATGCGAGGGGCAAAATGATCTCGGCGTTAATGAAAAGGTTCTAACATATCGCCTTCGACACTGCTAATTACTATACTAATGAATTTTCTTTCATGTAGTCGTCAAATGTTAACAGGGCCGGTTCGTAATTTTATTTCCTCCTCGAACAAAATCTGACAAAGGAGGGAATCGAAGCGTCGTTACCTCGTTCCCATGCTCTTATTTCCAACGCACGCCAAACAACAAAATTACAATATCGAGGAGAAGAAGTTGGTGCAAGTTTTCAAACGAGAGCATCGTGCCTAAGCCGTCGTATTTAGCACACGCTAAGCAACGGCTAACCCAGCTGCAATGCCCCCACTGTATGGTGTAGACTCACTAGGTCAAATCTCGTATATACAAGTCTTTGTTTGGGAGTTGGAAGTTCACGATGAAGCGTTCACCTTTACGTTCCTCTTTTTTATTTTGCGCGTAGAAAAGTGTATGTTGTAGGTACTTCCATTCTGTATTATAGTTAGTTATTAGGTAGTAGATGAAATTATCCCATTGTGTCATCTAATTCTTCTAAGCGTGGCTGTGGTTAGTCATTGCCTTTTTAACATTTTAATTGGCCAGTAAAATAGCTGCGTACTGCGTAAGCGGGTTACATAAATTGCGATTAACAGTTGTAGAATTTTATAAATTCAGCTCTCCTCGAATATTACACACACCTACATACATAACTCCACGGGATCAAACAATAATAATAATAATAATAATAAGCGTAATAATCAAAACACAATGATTCAATAAGCGCTGGCGAATGTGCGCTCTCGTATAATAATAATAGGTGGTCCCTGTAAATAGCTAATAGCCATTGTGAATGGAAACTCGCGATATTATTGATGATAGATCACAGTTCTAAAAATATGATTCGTTCGAAAATGCGACGTTATTGAAGGTCCCATATATACACCCATGATTATTATATGAGTGTATCAACTGCCTGCCTGCCTGCTGCTGGGTATTATACATACGTAGTATACTGTACTATGTGGATTGCGTATTATTGCGGTGTTATGAAGCTTGTTAAGTGAATGATGATACATCGTTTACGTCGTCTGAATCATTAGGTGTGGTTTTTCTAAATTTGCAATATTGCGTATTGTTGCAAATAGTTTACTAATCTCACGGAAAATCTCCACAATAATTACACTATTCTAATTGTTAGAGTTTGCAGGTTGTACCGTGCTGAAAATTTTATGTTGCAGCGTCTAAAAACTACACGTCATTAGATTGGGAAGCACTGAAATTGAGAGGGATTGTGCCAAACAGGCACCTTCATACATAGGCTGTTCTTCTTTTAACTATTTTAGTGTATACAGGCTGTCCCAAACAAGCAATATTGGCTCTGGCAAGCTTGTTTTATCGCTAAATCTCGGTGACAGGATATTCCAAAAAAGCAATAGTCATTCTCGTCGTTAAAGCCTGGTGTCTAGCAAACATCCTTCATCTTCCATGCTGACCTTGTGAGTAATGGCAGAGTTGAAAATGTATGAAAAATATTTTTATGTATACAGGGATTATCGAACGAAACCCCCTCTATTTTTACAATCAATTCGCGTACTAATCTTCACCCTGTATACACACTTCATTTTAAACGACAAATATTACTCCTTGTCGTTTTTACGTTTTACGCAGTAAACCGCCCCCCTAAACACAGCCATAAAACAACCCGGATTTTAGCAATAATCGATCAGCTCGCTTGCGGCCGTAATATATACCGTAGGTACCCTTTCATATAACACCTTATACTTTTTTTTTATGTTTATCGACAAGTTGTTCGCCCGGTCTTAAACGAGGTGGTCTTCAACGAGGAGAATCGTTTACGCTCGCTTTTTGATTTAGATTTAATAGGGTGTACCAACTTGCAGCAAGTTTTGTTCTTTTAATTAATTTCCGAATCAATTGTTTTAAAAAATGTTTCGTGCCCCTAACCTTATAGACGGCTGTGTATATGTCTACACCACCGCCTATATAGTATGGTAAGAGGAGTCTCACGAACTAGAACAATACCAGCTTGAAAGACAAAACCCCCAACTAGTTTGTGAAGTGCGCGCAATGTATTCTACTTTTCTTACGTACTATATACAGTTCACAAAGCGGAGATTTTGCTTCGTATAAAAGATAGAAATCTATCCGAACCGCCTTGCACAAAGATGTACCGTGCCTTGAATATTAACTTTATTTATCGTTTATTTCAAAAAATTCTTACAATTTGAACTCAAGTTTGTAGCTAATAATAAAAGAATATCACATGAAACAAGAGAGACGCTATGTGTAAACCGGAAACGCTCCGTTTAAACAAAAGAATAACACCGCTCATCCATGGCCACCTACAGCGCGTAATTATTACGTAAAACTTTTGTTGTGCAAGCTGTTGCATTACGACTTAAAAAAATTTTGCGCGTGAATTTCTTTAATCTAATACAGATCATCCTATATAGCACGCTCCTCAGGTTTAAGTTTAAATCTAACGGTATACTTCGCCTACTTTCTTCGAGCGTCTGTCTCTCTGCCTTTCTTAAAGCCATCGGTGTACAACACACAGTAAAAGGTTAAAGAAAAAGACGAAAAAACAAAAGCTAAGCGCCAGGAAACGACAACGGAACAACGCTAGGCGAGTAATCGCGATCTTCAACTGAAGCTTAATTTCGTGCTCTTTGATTTGGTTCGCAGTTTTCTTTTCCCTATTGCATTTTCTCTTAAAGTACGTCTTACTTACCTGAGAGGTCTACATTACGTACATAGACAGCAGTCAGTTCGCATTTACATTTTAGAGGTCATAAGATCGTGTCACGTGAGAAACACTCTTTTAACTCTGTTGTTTTGTATATATTGTGTAGGTTTGCTAATTTATAAGCTGATTTTCTCGACGAGATTAAACCTACTACACTTACGTTACTTAACATGTTTTCTTTTATTTCCAGATATTTCTGCTTGCAATTTTTTCCTTCGACAAACTCCTGCTGAAAGCGAGGTGTCTTTGTCAAGCTTGAAATTTTGCCCCATCCGTAATTTTAATGCAGGGTGAGCAAAGTTTCAGGTGTGTAAAGGCATTCTCAACGTCTACACCATCGCCAGTAGTCCGTAAAAATATTAACTCTTATATAGTTTAGGCGACAACACCTCTCTATACACTTGTATTTACAGTATTTCCTTAAATTTCAGCCTCATTCTCCCGGGTGTTCGAAACCATAGCAGGCGTAGCAAAAAAAGAGCAGCAAGCCACGGAACAAATTTCTCCAGCGTAATCTAATAGGGGAATCACTGCCCTAGGGAGTTTGCGGAAGCTAAAGATGAATTTCGAGATATCGCTCTCTAGTGGCGGACTTGGATCGAAGCTGTAATTACAAGAAAAAACGTCGTTGCGTCCTGTAAATTTAACGTAACGTAAGTTGTCTTATTATTGTGTTTACTTTTGCACGGAATTTAATCCGAACTAAATTTTACATGACCGACGAAATCGGCTAAACACAAATCAGTTGCGAAATATCCATTTTATAACACGTTTACCACACATCAAAAAACAATTTTAATGTTACAGGATGTGAGGAAGGACTAAATACCTCCCGGTATTAGTCACAAATTCGTAATACCATTCAATTACACGCGTTAACTGAAGTGTATTTGTTTAGTTTTATTGCGTTAATGTTGCTTTTCCTCTGTTACAGGCGAAAAAATGAAGATTACGATGCTGTTCCACTATTGACAATTCGAATGTCTTAACTGTGAGTAAATTCATCATTAATTACGTTTTATTAACCTTCTCATATTTATTTTCTTATCTCTAGTTTGTCGGAGGAAATATATCGCTTCAAGATCAGCCTTTAGAGAAAAAGATGCCGTAAACCACACAAGAGGAAAGCAGTCAGCACGCTTGATCTTTGTTTTTCCTGTGTATTAGGCTAGGTGAGCAAAGATTCAGGTGTGTTGACAACTAAGAATCAGCAAAATCCGCCGAAAAAACACCCAATTCGATATATTTTTTTTATTACTCTAGGAGATTTAATCGAATAAACAGTAAAAATCAAAGTAAACTAGTTTTCTTTATATAAATGAGCGTTCAGCCAATTTTAGCGGTTCAAAAATTTTAGGAAATTTTCTGCTAAAATCGACTGAACGTTCAAATCAAATCTAGGGATCAAGTTATAAAATTTTTGAATCGCTATAATTGGCTGAACGCGCTTTTGCCGAAACGATATGCCCAAATCTGTTGCTAGAATTTTCGAAAATACGGAAAAGTATCAAATGCGATAAAAATTGTAACGAAAAATTCGAGGTGCGAAAAAATGGAGCAAAAAATCCGCGGTGCGAAAAAAAATGGGACAAAAAATCTGCGATGCGAAAAAAGTGGAACAAAAAATCCGCGATGCGAAAAAAAATTTAGCAAAAAAATCCGCGGTGCGAAAAAAAATGGAGCAAAAAATTCGCGGTGCGAAAAGAAATGTTAAAAAAAATTCGAGATATTTGCAATCGCAATTTCAAAAAATTCCGGGCGAAAAAAATGTCAAAAAAAATTCGAGGTTTTTGCAAATATCAAAAAAAGCAGTTTTTTGAAGTTACAAAAAAAATATTTTGATGAAACTTTTTCCTCGGTAGTTTACCATTTGTTGAAAAATAATTAACAATAAAAGTTTTAAAGTTTGCATCAAAAATTTTGTAAAGTAAAACGTGCCCAATTTTAGCAATTCAAAAATTTTGAGTGAATTTTCCGCTAAAATTGGCTGAACGCACTCGGATAAAAGCGATTTTTAAAGGGCGCGTTCAGCCAATTTTAGCGGAAAATTTACTATAAAAATTTTTGGACCGCTGAGATTGGCTGAATGCACTTCGATAGAATAAAAATTTAAAAGAAAACGAGAACATAAATTGCACATTTCTTTATTTTTAAGAAATTGTAAATACAGTATCACAATAGGAACAAAATAGATAATTACGTACATATTATATAATTATAAAAAGTTTTCCGTGCAAATAAGTAAATCTACTATTGTTATTATTACAATATCATCATGGTGATCGTAACAGTGAAACGACAGCATGTGAAGTTAGTGCTGTCATAATTCAGTTACGATTAAAATAATATCATACAAAGTAATGTCGATGATGGCCTACGAATACAATAAATATATAAATAAATTAAAAACTATGTATTTACTTGAGAGATCAGCCTTGATTTAGGCATTGATTTAGTTAAGAGAGCGTATGTACTTCCAATGCTCGATTCGAATAAGGATGATAATATTAGGCCAATTATATTTAATTGAAGAAACGTTGAAAGTACATATCTCAATTAAAATATTAATAAAAATAAAACACAAGTAAGTACTTACACAAAAAAGGTGTGACACCTATAATGTTGAAAGAATATATCTGAAATACATGGGGTAGCTAAATGATAAATCTTTCCGAAATGCATTCATCAATAATTAACATTTAATACAGATCTTTCATTAAAAAAACATCTCGTATAGACAATGATATACAAGGTGATTCGATTAATTGATCAAGCTTTAGGACCATTATTTGTATGCCGAATCAAGTTGTACATAACATTAATTTTATTTAATTATGTATGTTTATATACAATAATATAATAAATATATTCATCAAGATCCATTTTGTTCTTCCTTTCCTAACATTTATTATAATTTCCTTTTATCTAATTGTATATATTTAATAGTATTTAAAACTTATCAGAAACAAAACTAAGCCCCTCTCGTTATCTCTATAAATAAATTCCAATATATATTTTATAAACGATGCACTATCTTACAGACAACTTCATGTGAACACACTCAATATTGATTCTTAATATAAAATATTATTCGAGCTTACTTAAATTATTAAAATGAAAGCAAAAGTACATCATTTATACAATTCCACACAAGCATATGTCACATTTTTCAAAACGCTTACATAAGATCAAATCCTTTTCCGATTATTCGTTGTTAACTTCATCGTATTGGGCAAACTTTAAGAATACTTGTTCGAGCGTCGTCTGACTAAAGCTGTATTCTTCGATGTCAAGTTCCAATTTTGCTACAAAAATCACAGTAAACACTAATCGAAACAGCAAAATCATCTCACCTTTCTCTAACTGCGTAAAACAGTTTGCTAAAGATGGTACGCTCTGTTGAGCTACGCTGAATACCAAACGATCAGCAAAACTCTCCTGTAAAGTCGCATCAGGGAATAATCCTCCAACAAATTCCTTCAATTCCGCAGCTCGATCTCCTGATGCTGATGTAGGAGTACGATCACCTCCTCTTAATTTCATTTCGAGGGTGTATCCAGCCCCGTATAAATTTTTTAAATGTTGTGTTGAACCCAAACACCTTAATTCGCCTTTAACCATGATGCCAACACGTGAGCATAATGCGTCAGCTTCCTCCATCGAATGAGTAGTTAAAATAGCACCTCTCGTACCTTGAAAACTAGCTAAAATGGTATCCCATAGGAAGCGCTTACTTCTCGGATCCATCCCAGTACTAGGCTCATCGAGTAAAACCACCTTGGGATTTCCAACCATAGCCATCGCAAACGACAACTTCCTTCTAGTTCCTCCGGAACATTGATGCGTTTGTTTATCCGCATGCTCTTGTATTTGCAACCCGGATAAATACATATTGACAACACTACAATAAATTTTAATAAAATTAAAATTTATTTAAATTAAAAAATTAACTTACTGTGAGATTTTACTTTTCGGGACACCCCTTATAGCAGCGTAACATTCTAAATGCTCCCGGACAGTGATATTCTTCCATAGAGCATCGTGTTGTGGACAATATCCTAGGAGTTTGAAAGCGTCAGCTAAATTCGATGTAATGCATTGCCCCCCGATTTGTACCCGGCCTCTGGTGGCACCTTCCTCAGCTATAATTATCTTCATAGTTGTCGTCTTTCCAGCACCGTTATGACCAAGAAGTCCGAACACTTCTCCAGCATCCACAGCCAGCGATAAACTTCTAACAGCTACTTTACTGGTGACAGGTTCTTCATCTCGTTTACAGCAACAATCACAGATTCTAATATCCGTTTTGGTGTATTCTTTATGGAGATTCTATTAAATTTTGTTGAAGATTAATAAAGTGAATAATTTAAATTTTTAAAGCAATCTTTCTTACATGCACCATGACTACAGGACAATCCGGAAGGTGGCTATCCATTATATTACAGACTTTCTGCCTTTCGGCCTTCACATCGGCATCCTCATTCTCTCCTATATCATTTGATTCGCTCACATCATCCGAAACCTCTTTACTCTTCCCCTGAATCGAAATAAAATATTCAGTCGTGTAAGTAAGTTGAAGTAAATCAAAATTACTTACGAGAAATCTTCCGAAGACATCTCTGATGCGACCACCACTCTTCTTTACGTCGAACACCATCAAAATGACGAAAAAAACGGGGATGTGGAACAGGATCCCGACTAACATGACTATTGTCTCTTCCGTGACATAATCGGCTAAGGTTAATGTGGTGCAAGCGCTATTTACCTTGCACATTAGGTAAACTCTTTGTACATAATAAATGATGGCGTATGGTATGTACATTGTGTTTAATATCGAGAAGATTACATGCAGGACAAACGCTGCTTTACCACCTGAAAACGCAGTTTTAGTTTAAAACGTTCTAAAATGATGCATATCTTACCTATCCGAAACATATCTAATATCCCGACTAAAAAGAATGGTAAAGACCCTACGAAGGTAGCTATATTGGGCAGAATCGATTGTGCTGAGTCCATTTTGTCGAAGATGTAACTCAAACATGTACTGAATAAGATGGAGCTTGGGCAGTATAATATAATCAGCACCCCCATCGTGCTTAAGGCAGGCCAATCCTTTAAGGATGGAATATTGAAGAGTAATATGATTAGAAGTAGAGCGGAGCATATTAAAACCATTAATCCTGCTAGGACTATGAAGTAAGTGATGAAATACATTGAGAATGAGAGCCCGTTCACTCGTAGCTGGTTCTTCGCTTTTATCTCTCTATCGTAAACCATATCCACAGCTAAACTAACCGGAACCAGAACAAAGATCATTCCCATAAAAGTAGCAGTCGAGAAAATTCCAATATTAAAAGCTTCCGGCTGCGAAGTCTGCTGGAATGGTTGTGTTCGAACTACGATAGGTTCCCAATTATCATCCAGCGACAGTAACCGATATAAAGCATTATTAATCAAATTAATAAGTATCGGCAAGCTATGCTGGGCTGTATCGTTATAGATGACAGTAAAATTAAATTCAGGATCCTTAAACATGTTAATATTCAACGCAGCCATATGTGGTGACATATCGAGCAGCATCGAGAAATTCCCATCGTACATGTCAATGTTATCGACATCTAAATTCCACAATTGATTTAAAAACGAATCAATGTTCTCACCCGAAGCGTTATGCACAGCGAAACTATCCCCCATTCCATAAGTGCTTCCGTTTAAAACTAAAGGCTTGATTTTAGGCTCGATATTCTGTATCCGATTCAAATAGAGGCTCCCGGTTGCGAAACCCAGGGGTAACAGGATCATGAAGTACAATTTTTGGAGATCACGCAGTAACCGTAAAGTCCTCAAACTAATTAAAGCGAATAAAGTTTGTAAACAGTTCGGATTAGTTTCGATCCTTTCGAAACCCAATCCTGTAATCGGTGATTTGGTTTCGCTGATTATTTCTAACCCACCGGTTTGGATATCACCACCACCATCCTTCTCGTTGCAATTAATATTCCCCTCGTTTTGTAAGGAATGATAACTCGTACTCTTACTCTGCAAACTTAAACTGCGGCTTAAAGCTCGATTCCTCACCATCTTCTTCGACAAATTATCCATAGTGCAATCCGTCTCATCGTCCCGCTCCAAGTGCAGGAATACCTCCTCTAGCGTCGTCATCGAAACACCGTAACTGGATATCCCCAATTTGCTACTGCGATTATTAATTTCAACTTCGATCGCGGAGAAGAGCGACGCGAAATTATCGACGGCATTATGCGGGAGGATAAAACTCAATTCCCGGCCGTGTCGGCGCGCTTTCTCCGCTTTGGGGACGTGCGAGGTGACTAGTCTGGAAATGGCGTGCTCACGGCACGTCCCATCTAAGACCAACGTTAGATGATAACCGATTCCGAACTTGTTCTTTAAGAATAACGAGCTGCCGCAACATCTCACTCTCCCGTGGGAAACCACAGCTTTGCGGTCCGCCAGGATATCAGCTTCATCCATGAAATGCGTCGTTAGCAGGATAACCTTGCCGTGACGGCGATTTTGAAGGACCGACCACATGTGTCTGCGCGAATAGGGGTCAACGCCAGCTGTTGGTTCGTCTAGGATGATTATCTGAAAAGAAAATTGGTTTAATTGTCTTATTAGATTTCCTAGAATGTGTAGGATACCTTAGGATCGCCTATAACAGCGATTCCTATCGATAACTTCCTCTTCTGCCCGCCACTAAGATGTTTAGCGTAGCAATTGGCTTTATCGACCAAATCGATGTCTTTCAGCGTTTTAGTCACCTCAAACTCTCTAGTCGAGGTGGAGATCCCCTAGATACCAGATTAGATTAAAGAAAAATAAGATTCCTGTAAGAAACTCACTTTTACGGCGGCGAAAAATTCTAGATGCTCCCGCGGCGTTAAATTATCGAAGAGAATATCGTGCTGCGGGCAAACTCCGGTCATCCTGCGGATCTGATCCATATCGTTGGGATCCCGGATGTCGTAGCCGAAGACGTAAGCCGTACCGGAACTGGGCGAAGTTAATCCGGTGAAGATATTGAAGAGAGTCGTTTTACCCGCACCGTTATGGCCTAGGATGGCGGTGATTTGACCCTCGTATATCGTGAGGTTGATACCGTTTATCGCTTTTATCTCAGGTTGGCGGCAATGCTAGATTAGAATAAATTGATTTTTGATTAATTTCCTTTTTAAATTAAACTTACGTGGAACGATTTAAATAAGTCGACTATGCGGATAGCCTCCTTCCCCTTCATTTCGCGAGGAACCTGCTCCACGTCCGTGTTTGTCTCTTCATCGTTGTTCAGCATATTGGAGGAGCCACCGTTTAGGAGGGGAAGCTGTAAAATTCTGGTGTAAAATAAATCCGATAAATTTGTTCGAGTTACCTACCCCGCGCGGGTGTTTCTTCGGGCACCAATACGAAGGTTTGAAGCAGAAGAATGGGGATCTCTTAGTACCATGCTCGCCTAAAACAAATTTAATTTAGACGGATATCTATCGTGCGAGAGGGGGACCTACTTGGTATGACACAATCCAAGTAATAAGCTAAAAACCCATACAATACGATATCCAATCCCATCATTATGAGACTACCACCGAAAGGCATGCCAGGCCCCGACCAGAGGTTCTCGAAAGTTACACCTTTCCCAGACAGATCCATCACCAAAGCCTTTATTATTTTAAGATAATTCGCAGTGAAAGAAAAGGAAGAGAAAGTAGTTGTAGAGTTTAATTTACCTTATCCATAGCTAGAGCGAATCCTGTCGAACTGATCAAGGACGCTATCCAGAATGCGGTGGGGTTGTGGTGGTCCACGAAGACTTGCGTGAAGTACAACAGACTCATGATGTTAACGGCGAAATTCCCCAAGATCCCCGCAGTCTATCAACAGAAAATGTATTATCTCGTAGTTAGTAGGAGAATTAATTAGCGGACTCACCCTCGATTTATCGAAGAATGGCGTTATCATAAAACCGAACATTATTATAGACAAAGAATACAACAATACCAAGAGGAATATTAATAAGAAATTGGTGTTCGTGAATACCCTCAAAGTGAACAGTAAAACGCAGCATATCACAGAAAGGAACAGGACGAATATCCCATAGATGATGAACCAGGACAACCTATCAATGACGCAATTATTAAAATAATAATAATAGAATTAAAAAACTTACCAAAATACCGAATCTCGCAGCCCCATAATCTTCATCCCTTCCTTAATTTTATTCTCCTTCTCCCCGACGATTAAAATCAACAGGTAGGCTATAAATTGCGACAGGGCCATCACCATAAAGAGCGGGATGACCAACCTGAAGACCACCATCCAATACCCGGTGTAGGCTTCCTTAGGGAACATCTCCAATAAAATGTGGGGGACGTGGATGTCTTTCCTCCCCGTATCCATCCTAATTTTAGTATAATCCAGGAGAGCCTGCAACGCGACGAACCCCGAATAATAATATTGATTAACGGGACAGCTATCTCCAGTTTCGATGGGGAAAACCCCCGACCAGTGGCTGGAGGACTGCCTGCAGGACGCTGGCGAACTGTACAGCCTCTCCGTCGATGGTGTTTCGAAAAATGATGGATTGGTTCGAATTTCGTATCTAAACATCAAAATTTGTATTCATAGAAATTTTTTTAGGAGGATTTACTGACCGTAATGGTCCTTGTATGGGTCCTGGTTCCTCGAAAATCACAGCTATTGGTATATCCGACGATTCTAACCAATACGCTGTTAATAGTTCTTCTCTCGTCGCGAAAATGAGCCAATCGATTGGGTGCAGACCCGGGTCGGAGTGCATCGTTTGCCATAACGTGTTGGCGTCTTTTAGGAACTCCTTTAAAAATATAAATAATTAGGAGAGGTCCCAGAGAGGTTGCAGCAGCTTAAAAAAAAATGGACCAAAACTTCTGGTTCAACGTTGTGGCTGGAGATGAAATGTGGTGCTTTTGATACAATCCAAAAACTAAGTGTGCAGAAGCTTGAAGGAAGAGACAGAGAAAACCTAATTGCATTATGCTGGATGCCAAGATATAGTAGAATTAGTAGCAAAGAGAAAGCTGATTTATTAGCAAAAAATGGAACTTATGGCTGATAACTTCCATTCAAACGAATAAGAATGAAGACCTTTAAATTAAAAAAAAAATCAAAGACATTGAGGCGTAGCCGTTATAAACTAGAGAGGACCAACCTAAATGCCTTCTAGAAACCATCACAGCTAATGATGATAAACTGGAGGAGGAGCTATATCTGTGTTTAAATCCCACTAGATAGGTTTGGGGGCGTAGCATCAGAAAGGATGCAAGTAGTGCTCAGACTTGTAGAGAGGTGGTGTCAAAGGGAAAAGCTCAGCGTCTACCCCAAGAAAACAATAATGGTCCCGTTCACTTGGAGAAGGAATTTGTTCGAATTCCGGTGGCCGACCATCTTCGCCTCCAAGATACCAATATTCACGTACAAGGCGCACCTAGTACATGTGGCAAACAAAGCGATAAGATCCTTCTGGGACTGCAGAGCTATGTTTGGTAAAACGTGGGGGCTGAAACCTGAAATGGTGTATTGACTGTAAACGAAGGTCATAACATTCTTCATAACTTTACGCTTCACTGGTCTGGTGGCGCAAAGCCAACCTAGAGTATGCGGTAAGTACCCTGAACAAAGTTCAGAGGATTGCTTGCCTGGACATCACGGGGGCCATGTCTTCACCTGGCACTATGGCCAGAGGTTGCCCTGGGGGCTTACAGGTTAAAATGTAGTGGATGCAAAGGCCTCACTGGTAGAACCGGTGATCATACAGGCATCTTCACCTACATCGAAAATACGGCACCACTGTCAGTTAGGTCGGACAGAATCCCGCCCATCTTTAGTTTCCCTAGAAACTACAAAGTAGTTATCCCCCCCACCAGGGAGACTGCTATAACCGACATCCGCAAACGCAAGCAAGAGCTTCAACGTTGGTTTTTAGATGAATCCAAAACGTCAAATGGCACGGGCATTGGAATCTGGAAGGACGGGGAGCCGCAGGGTAAATCCATCAGCCTGGGGTCCTCTCCTTCCGTCTTCCAGCCCGAAATTATAGCCATTCATATGTGCGTGAAAGGAATATTAACCTCCTCGCATGGGAATGAAGTGGTGGAAATTCTATCGGACAGCCAGGGTGCCCTTAAAGCCCTACAAGCTGTCAACAACAACTTTGATTCCGAAGTAGTTTTAAACTGCCACAGGTAGCTGAAAAAACTGACTGAACTTCACATCGGGCCACTCCGAGATCTGGGGGAATGAAATTGCTGACCAATTAGCCCGAGCAGGCAGTGAACGACTACACATAGGCTCGGAACCGACGTGTGGGAGTTTCTTTGATTGCGTCAGAACTCCGCTCGCTGCCAGACAGCGGTCCCACTGGAGGGGACTCACTGGAATGAAACACTGCATAATCCTGGGGGTTCACCCATACCAGGATAGGCTCCGTAAAGCCGTCTCTATGAGCAGGCCCAGGCTAAGGGTGCTAACAGGTATCCTGACTGGGCACCGCACACTGAACAAACACCTGTTTCGCATGGGCTTAGCAAACTTTCACCAGTGCAGAAGCTGCGGGGACGTGCATCTCTTTTCCGACTACCCTGCATGGGACATGGAAAGGCGGAGCTACTTTGGGGTCGCGAGATTGGACGAACCCAAACTAGTGAAACTAACTCTCGACCAGTTCGCACACTTTTTCTCACAGGTGCAACCGAGATGGAAGGCCTAAACGGAGGGGTACAATAGGCCTTTACTTACAATAGGCCTTTCTGGCCGAGTGGGCCGTACGGGGTCACCCGCCCATTGCACAATAAACAAAAAATCGCAGTAAGAGGGTAGATCGAAGTGCAACATCACCCCCAATTTCAATATGTAGTAAATTCTGAGTGTTAAAGTACAGAATGGAAGCTCCTAAATCAGACTAATTCCAGCCCTTCCATCAAAAAAAACATCAAAAGTGAGGACAAGGCTTTCTAAGATGCTTTATTGACAAAAAAGAAAAATGGAGCAATAAAACGATGTAGAAACCAGCCAAACCCTTCCACCAACACCAACCCAATTACTGGGGCTGGTCCTGCTTCTCGAGTCTGAAGAAGTTGACAGAGAGACATAATTTTATTTGGGCAATATTGGGTCAAGTTGAACAAAATTATTTTAACAATGTCCTGGATAGGACCTAATAGCCCTCAAAGTGTATGACCTGAAAAGAAATGAAAAACTTCACACAACATCACATTAGTAGGAGACCATCCAAGACTCTCCACCAACATTCCTATTGGCTATGCTTCTAGACTCTGAGGAAGATTATTTTCAACTAATTAAGTAAATGAGTTTTCCTAAAATTAATGAAAGTCTTTGTTCTCATCTTCCTTATTTCTGTATCGATACTTTGCGGCTGATTTTTCGGTATCGATCTCCGAATATATACCTTCTTAGTATCGATACACCCTAAAAATCATCATATGAGGATATCGACAATTATGGTATCGAGTATTGAACAATGCATCGATCCTTTATCCCTCTTATATCTTGCTCACTTTTTCAATATAATTTTTGAAAATATTACCAAAGCGAAGTTCCGAAGAAAATAATTTTTTTGGGTCAAGTTTATGGATCAAAGTTGGTTAGTCAAATTACCCACAGAAGGTTACTGTCCAATATTTCTATGTTGTTGTTCTAATGTTGATACCACCCAATAAGAAAATTAGCAAAGAAGGGCAATGATGCATAAAAAGGAAAAAAAAAACAAAAATTTAAACCTATCCTCACCTGCACATCCGTCGTATTCGGCACAACAGCAACCGTATGATTTTTGAGATGTTGAAAATGCTCGAACAACTTGGCTTCGCCTCTAGGGGTGGCCATAACGGGGAAATTTGGATTGGGAATGATCACTTTGACGATGATCAGGATTCCTAACGAGTACAACGGTAGCAGAACCTCCTGTAAGTAAAAATATTTACTACATTCTCAAGGAATAATGCGAGGATACTTACAGCGGTGGTTTTTCGCTTCTCACGCTTCTTTAAGAGCAGATTTCGCACCAGCATCGCCCTCAGCTGCGTGAAGAATACAGACGGCTTTTTCTCGCACATTTTCCTCTAGATTTTATAACTCTATTATTATATTATACAACGTTAATGCCAGACGTCATTTCCCTCGATTAATTAATTTATTATTAAAGAGATCACAGATTCGGATTTCCTTAAAAATTAGGTCATATTTTGATTTAATTCTTAAGCTTAGCTGAGATTTTCCTGGAATAAACCTGCAAAAAAGAACAAGAGAAGATTTATTATAATCTAGCGCACCTGTTAGGGATGTATTTTCTTTTGTTTGTTTTAGAGTAGGTATGCGTTCAATCAATTTACCTGACGAATTCGACTCGTTTTTTGGGGTCATGAACCAAATCTAATTAACTCGAAGCGATCCCCATCGAATACGGACGTCATAGCTGAATCCCCTACATACTACCCGAAAAATCTAACTCCGTTCGTGCAAGCGTTTAAACGGAATTTAGGCGGCGCAAAGATAAAAACAATTTCACGAACCGGCAGCCATTTTGTTTTGGATACACACTATCTCTTCGACTAACTAAGGGGGGAAAATTTAATCTTATCACACACACAAACACGGAAGGCGTCGATCTCGCACTCTAGCACCAAGGTGGTGGTTTACGAATCATCGATTGTTCCGATTGTGCGAGTTTCGGCCGCGAAAATCTGGCGAGCTTTACAGCGGCGATCGCAGCAGCGGACACGTTTTATTATGGGAATGAACGACGCGCACTGGACGAAGTATCCCCCTGCGTGACAACGATAACATACTGGAAATTGGGGTAAAGGGTGCAGGCGACGTCCGGTGAATGTTGGATAGGGGGCGCTTAGGGGAATCGGATCGCGCAGGATCTGTTTGATGTAATATATATATATATATAATACGTGTAGTAAGTAATTTATGTGTATGTCGTTGAATTGGGAATCGTCTGATTTTGAGAAAATCGTTTTAAATGAATTTATTCATTCAAATTTGCTTCTTTAAATATTGTTTAGTTTGACCAATGTTGAGAAACTTGAACATTTTCTTTCGCGGTAGCGCATCATTTTATTAGGAAGGGACACATCATAGTTTTAAGCGTGAATTTATGGGTGTTTTACGTTCTTATTTGAAACAATTTGAAAATTTGTCAAGGGAATAAACTCCAATGATTGTTAACCTCCAGGTAAAGGGTTTTTTTGTCAAAACAATAGATCAGTTTATCACCTTGCATTGGTGAAAGAAAATCGTGACAAACACAATCAAACTCCTTACTTAAATCCAAAAAAAACTCCCATAGGATAGGTGTGGTTTTCAATAGAGTAGAAGTTGGAAAGAAGGACGTAAGAGCTACGGGAGGTTAATTTTCTGGTAGTAACTTGTCGCCCT
>SMLS01067102.1:0-91663 GCA_004785975.1 Popillia japonica
AAAAAAATGCTACTCATATAATTCATGCAAAACCGTAATGGTATGAAATTTTAAGACACATAACACATCACAACGAGATAAAAAAGTAGCTAACCAACCGATATATGTACTGTTAATATTTTATTTATTGCGTTTACTATACTAATAATTCGCTATGTCATCTAAATCAAAGTTCAAACATGTTTTAGATAGATACGAAAATTACAAACATCAATAAAAAAAATATGTATTGAACAGAAGGTCAACAACACTCGACAATAGATTATAAACTTGAGAACAATTAATGATTAGTTATGACATTTCTAGATATATTATGCACAATTTTATTAACGAGATGTTCCCGGTATGCAATAATACCAACCGTAATTAATAAGTGGTATTTAAACGAAATCCTTGAAAATAAATGTTATTTAATCATGCTACATTTCGGATGCAGTTTACCTACATAACTAGGATTGCTTCCGTTTTACTCTAGCTACTCTAGTTGTTTAATAAATATAGATATGTATTTACATTAATGGACTATTATTTGTAATTACAAATAATTAGTTTTATAATTATTTTTATTCAGTACATTCAATAAAATGTCAACTGCGCTTGTAATTTTAATTTGTACATCATTGTGTCATACGGCATACCACTTTAATTAACTTTAATGTCTTATTTTATGTTTTTAATTGAAGCATGTGTAAAGATGTCTCCCACATTAATCACTACTACATCATTTAAGTGGTAATATTCTGAATATATTCCCATTTTGTAAACTTTTACAAAACGTACAACTTTCACTCAACGATATGTACCTACTACTATCAATAATTTTTTCTTGAATTTCTCCTATACGTTGTGGCAATCATAATAAACTGTTCAATTACGGCAAAGTTTAAGACTTTCACCGGAGAGTTTTTTTTTATTACAAAAATTATTTGTTTGAACCATAAACTTGTTATTAACACCAAGATGACATTGAACTTACCTATTTTTTTATTTAAATGAACTTCGAATATTACCTGTTTTGCATAATATGATCGCATGTGTTTAGATTAATTTATTTACAGCCTTCGTTAAAATTCATAATTCCTGAACGTCCATCTGTGTTGTATGTTAAATCTTATCTTGTAAATTATAGCTGTTGTTAATAAATGCCTTTTTGCTTGTTAAAATAATGTTAAATTAATAATTTCATTGGTTTATTGACATTTATTGCCATTGATGTAGATAACTACATAATTATTTTTCTTGCTAGGTGTAAATTATGTTTAGCAAAGTAGTTGTTCAAAAAAAATTAACAAATTGATTACTAAAGCTCCAAATAGTGAACAATGACACACTCAATTCAGTGAACTGTGTAAATTCCCGTCTTATGAATTATTTCGCTGACTAGCTTTAATGCTAGTGTCGGATGGAGCCAAACATTTAAACGAAGATTTGGAATAAGACATTTAAAATTTTCGGAAGAACAGTTATCAGCTGCTACAGGGCGTATAGATTCAAGATTTATCTTCGAAAGAAAATAGGGGAGCTACAATTATCAGCTGATCAATTGTACAATGCGGGCGAAACAGGCTTGTTTTGGAAGCTACTCCCAGAAAGGACGTTGATTACGTCTGAAGAAAGATCGGCTACTTTTCTTGCATGCACCAATGCAACTGGAGAACATAAAATCCAACCTCTAGTAATTGGATGTGTCACAAATTCAAGATGCTTTAAGAACTTTTCACTTCCAACGGAATATGTAAGTACGAAGAATGCTTGGATAAAGGGATTACCACGAAAAGCCCTTTTACTGTTGGATAACGCTCCAAGTCATCCACCAGCAGAAAAATTGGTTTTTGATGATGCAAAAATAGATACTGTATACATACCCCCGTATGTAACAGCTATGATACAACCCATGGGTCAGAATTTCATTAGGTTAACACAATTGTTTTATAGGAAAAGCCTTTTATCTACAGTAGTTGCTTCTGATAGCAATGATATTTCAGCTGTCATTAAATATTGAGTCTAAAAGAGGCTGTTACACATCAGCTTACGAATTTATTTAGTATTATTTGTGTATCTTAAATCAACTTAGGCTGCAGAAATTGACATCGGTGCAGGATTTACCCGACGATTACAGGCGTGTGTTCTTGCAAATGGGCAACACGTCGAGCCTTTTGTGTAATACATTTTCTCCTTTTCATGACCACCAATTTATCACAACTAAAAGAAAAGAAATAAAATTTGTAGTAGCCTTTACGAAAGAGCCTAAAGCGCCCTAACATAATTACGCTATTATTACATTGTTTTCATTTAATGCGCCTTTCCCTAAACTTAAATTTTCATTTGCCGATCGAAAGCTGCTATTAAACATGCCCTTTTCACTCTAACTTCGACATATCATCAATTTTATTGTCGTAACATAAAAAAAAACGCAAAGATACTTTTTTCCCACTTATCGGATATTTTTAAAACGTATGGCCATTGACTTCGTACGATACAATGGTCTAATGTAGTTCAATGTCGTATAAACATGTGTTGCTTCGCTTGCATCTGTGATAGAGATGTGCTTCTATTGAATACGTGTACAGTATGGTGTAAGAGAAATGACACCACGCTTCAGTTTCAATGTATTAAATAATTCGTTTTCGTCGCTATTTTCAACTCTAAATTTTTGATATGGTTTTTTGGTTATTTAAGAAGCAATATGGATGAGTTTTCTTGTACAGTTTGACCAAATAAGGTTTTGTAGAAACAATTTTTTTCTCGTTTATGCTTACAGATAGACCCATGGTGTATTAAATATTTTTGTTTCTAAATCGTTATAGCTATTATCCCTTAACTGCATGCTTTGTAAATCGCGGACACCCTGTATATTTTATTTGTAAATTCTCTTTAATGTTACTGAATATATAAATAAACAATTTAAACTGCACATTCGATTGAGTGAACATTTCGCTTTTGTGAACATGTAAGGTTACTGTATATATTATTTTAATTAAAGTCATCAATTTAGAAAACCTAATCTATCTATAATAGATACTTATCATCTTAGGAAACTATCCACTAATTTTAATAAATTCAAATCAAAGCTATTACACGTGTGCGTAAATAGATGTGCAATAAATAAAGTGGAATTTCAATTTTTCGATATAGAAAAAGAAACAATAACTGATTGATGAATGAGCACAACATCAATAAAGATAAAGGTCATTCTTGATTACCACATGTCTAATGCTTCCAATACGTGCATCATATCTACGTGAGGATATGCATGTGAATATATGGTAAATCTCTTTCGATTTTGGCGAACGAATAATTCCACATCTTCAAAATATTCCACAATAATCACGGTCAAAACGATAAAAGTTATAATTGCTTTAATTATCTGAAATAATTATTTTATCATGCGAGACACACCAAGGAATCCGTAGATTATATTTTCCTATAGATAACTCTCTATTGTATCTCTTATTAGTCTATTTTAAGGCTGCCTTTCTGGGTGTCGGACAAGTTGAGGGATTTTAGTGAATCTCGAAATTATTCTAGGATTTCCATCCCGTGTGTAGATATTCTTTGGCATTGACGACAGATTTGATTGGCCACTTTGCCGAGCTTGCATAGATGGTATTTCATTGCCTCATGACCTGCCAAAAATCTTGCGGGAGTGTGTTAGGCTCTGGCTCTCATGGTATGGTTTAAAAACTCACGTATCTTTAGATTCGAGTTGACTATCATATTGAGCGGCTGGACGCAGACAGACCACCATCTCGTTATCTAAAATATGTGGTTGTAAGTACTGCGATTCCAGCAAAAATTGCTAATGTTCAGCTTAGTTCAGTCTCAAAAAAATCGAGAAGCTTCTAACGCAAACAAACACTTTGTTGAGGCAACTTCCTCATTTAAATTGCCAGAAAATGTTTTTTTAAGCGTAAGGACAATAGAATTAGCGCCTTGCCCAACATAAACCATTAATGAATCGCTAATAATAAAAGAGATTAACGTTAATAAAATCATGGATGTTGGTAATAGCACATTCACACATATATTCATAGTTTATCCCATTAAATTTGTTAATCTTATTAGAACTAATTTAGAGGTATCGTATACAATAGTATCGAAACATTAGAATGTACATTAGCACCAGGGGATTAACGCCTGCCAATTAATTCGTTAGCAAATCAACAAATTATATACCTAGCTATAATGAGTAAACAATAATTTTTCATAGATATATGATGCACTTACCGAATATGCCCATTGCATAAATTGTTACATTGACCTGCTTCTGGCCATGAATTTTGATAATAATCATCTATTGATGATGGCAAAGAAAGTTGCAGAGGACTGGACCTATTCTGCTCTCTAGCTCATCTGCAACAATGGACGACTAAACAAAAGATTATGTATTGGATGAATACTACAAGAAATTCAAGTTTCTTACGAATATGTGCTTGAGTTGTCATAACTAACAATAAGATATAATTTTTTGTTTGTATGCTAGGGATTCCAGCATTATTGGTTAGGTCCACAAGAAAATAATATTTAATCTTTTTTAAGAAATGATTAAATTCTTTTAATGCCTTGCAAAATCTGGACATTATTAAGTTTGTCTAGACATACCTGTATTATTTTTGGCATCAAAAGTAACCGGTATTTGCATTAAAAGGTATTTGAGTTGTAATTAAAACATTTAATTAGCAGAAAAAAGGTCAAGAAATAATATTTTAACACAAATAAAGATTAAGTGCTGCACTACTCATTTTAATTTAATTAAAAGAAGTGTTGATGTATAAAGTCAATATGCCAAGATGTTAGATATTCATTAGCACTACCTGTTACAAAACACTGATGTTGATAACTCGATTATTTTTTACGAATTTGTTCTGTTGGAAGGCATAAATTTCAATACCTACGCTTTAAGAGGATTTTAAAGTTGTTTAATCCATTAAAATTCAGGCAAATATTGTGACACTTACATTAGCATCACTTATGATTTTGTAACGTCAATCAGCTCTGCTTTCTGTTTATGTAGAGATTATCTCCGTGTTGGCTCTAATTAATTGGTAAGTATAGTGTTAAAACTCCTAAACAAGGTTGACAATACATTTCAATACATCTCATAACTCTGATGATGGTGAGTGTCATTTAAAATACACGAAACACATTTATTACTCATAAACATTACACACATACCTACTAAAGAATAAATATTGATCAAAGGATTGCCGCTTAATGAGATTAACACTTCATCCTGTTGACTCAGATACACGAGATTGTTAGGAAAATATTATAACAGTCAATCAGGTTTTTTTATCCGTCGAACAATTCTTGATTGGAATTTAAATGGCATTCGTGACTCATAGCTTGAGTATAACAGTTCTGATCGATTGATTTTTCAGGTGACTTATAAATAACCATTACTCTCCTATCGCTTTGTTTACAAACGCAACGTGTTACACGGCGATCCTTGAAATATCTACACGGATTATTATAATTATCCAGAAATCACGTAGTGGAAATTATTATTTGTTTTGCGTTGTTTGCAACTTCATTCCTCTTTTTTTTTTAATATTTATGAAGTTTTGTCACATGCGAAAACTGCTAATACATCAGGACAACAGGAAGGATTATACGATGAAATCCTGTTGGCATGGAGCAAAGCATTGAGTGGGTTACAATCAGCGGTAATCGATGGAGCATTTTATCATCATTCCATATTTAGTATTGTATAGCAATCTCAACAGGTTGCATCAGTATTATAGCAATATAAATTAAACGCAGTTTGTCCTTGTTCTTGTAATTGTCACTAAATAAGAACCCGGTTATTTTTCATGTTATCTTTTTAAAACAAGGCTGTGGATATGATAAAGAATGTTTAATGTTTAATAAATATTGCAACTCATCAGATAATCCTCTTCAACAATTCTACCAACCATTAATTAATTAAATAAAATAGGATTTTGTTTTCATTTATAAAGAATCTTAATTTAAGGTTTCTTAAACAACAAAAACCTGTTATCTATACATGTGTATCTACATCATTTTCGCAAATAGATAAGCATCGTGTGCATGTTATCAAACAATAAAAATATACTTATCTTCTAAAAACTTGTTAGCAATGAGCTTGTTAAAGTTGAACAAAAATATTTACATAATTCCATGAAATGACTTCATGTGCGCAGGTTTTTAGGTATGTTTTTTTTCACCTCTAACCGTATCAAATCTAGTCTGTAATTTTCATTTTTAATGGTACAAAGTAACATTACAGTAGAGTGTCGATATAGTGAACTTATTAATGCATGACTTTATCACTCCACCGAGGGTGTTCACTATTTGGAGTGCAGTTAAAAACGTTCAACAGGAATACTTACAAAGTGTTTATTACTTTAACACTTTTAACACTTCATATTTTAATGCTTAAACCTTATAATAAAATAAAAAATGAATAGCAGTAATAGTGCTTAATAACTATGTAATACAGTAGAAAAAAATTACATATGCAAAATTTAGTTAGGCAGTGGATTGAAAGAAATCTGTTACTTTTGTTTGCTTTGTTGGCTTATTGTACATTTTTTGAGTCAGCTTAGTTCTCAAATCTTGAAGGGCAATTACACGAGATTATTCTATTTCAGCCTACTGGATAACCGTATTCAGAGATTTCAGTCCTTCATCGGTGGAAATCAACTTGTCAGTCACAGTTTCATCGTCATCACCAACGCTGTCTTCATTTTCAATTTCAGTTGTGACTTCATCTTTCTCATTTTCTAACTGACGGTCCTCATTCCAAACTTGAACATCATGTCGATCATACACCTATAAATTAGTTTTAGGAACCTATGCAAGTAGATATGTATTTAATTTTTCTACTTCTCAGTTTGTGAGGTTTAAGATACTCATAACTTCAGACTGTGCATATTGTGGATCTTCATCATCATAATCGTTTGTTTCTGGTAATATGTTACGCCAACTAATTACTGTTGGGTTTAATTTTTCCCAGGCCAAATTCAAGATTATATGAGCATCTCTTAGAGTTACGGCTTTCAACGCTGTTCCAATGTCATTTTTGGTAACCACGTCAGATAACAGATGCTGATATTTTAATGATTACCTATCTAGTACTGCAACTAAATGGGTTGTTCCACATGTTCATGAAGAGGTTTTTCAGTATTTAGACGAAAGACTCTCTCAATACTTGCAATTGAATTTGGAAAAGAGACTTTCTAGAATACCCTTCATCATATCTAGGTTTACAATCCTTTGTGGAAATAATTAAATACTAAAATACTTGTATCTAACACCATTTTACTTGTTTTACGAGATGAATTACGCTAACGCAGTGTGATCTAATGCTCTCAAGTAACTCAAGAAAGGCTCCAAAACGTCAAATAAAGATTGTAATAAAATTTATACTTGCAAATGACAGTTAACCACTTCTAGCCACTATTGTAGAAACTAACTACTTAAGTTAACACTAGCAGCTTATCAGATAACCTCAAAGCTAGGGCGGGACTGCCTGAAACACCTAAGAACTCTAAAAAAACAGCAAAGTTACTTTGATAATGTAACACTTCAGACTAAGTAACTATAATAATAAGAAAATTTAATGCAATAATCTCGTGCATAAAATTCCCTTTTCAATGACCTACCATAGTTAATTCTAATCTTTAAAATGGCATAAAACAGTTGACCATTTTACGATAGGAGGACCCACTTGGTTTAAAAACCTATCTGTTTGGTTTTCCTTCAGAAATATTAAATATGTAATTCATGAAAATACAAAATATTATTGTAATGTTCTCATAAAGGTTATGGCATAAATACAGTCTCTGAAGCTTTATAGTAGCGAAGATAATCGCACTTTCAAAATGCGTGCTCATGAACATCTAACCTTTAGATTATTTTTCTGAATTTTATTTATTTAAAATCCGTTTAAATTTTGACAAAATCAATTAATTCTTATTTATTTCTCCATTAAAACAACCAGCTGTCCACTGGCACAGAAGCAAGCAATTGTTGTCTAATTATCCTTCAATAGTATTGTCGCAAGTAGGTTCAAAAATGTTAAAGTATCTATTCTTCTTACAAGATTTATTAGTGAATTTCTTACGAAATTTTGACATTTTCATTTAGCAATTTTCGTATATATCCAGTATTACATAAACCGCGTACACTTCTTGCGGCAACCACGCACGAAAATTTAGGACGAGGTTAACTACAAACGCATTTAACAGTTTTTCGCAGTGCTTGCGCTTCAAAATTAACTATTGCGTTAATCTAAGTAAGAGTATAAAACAACTAAATGATAGGTAGTAATTTTGCCTCGTAAACAAACCAAAAGTATCACCATTAAAGCAAACTGCTGGTTTGAATTAATACATTAATGAGCAATTTATTATTACACATTTAGTAGTAAAATTTTAAGCGTGCTATACGTGAAAGTTTTAAAAGCAGCAAAAGCACAATGTTCCAGATTTTAAAGAACCGATAAATCTGAAAAGAACTGGACGTAGCTAATTGCTGTAATCTTTTTTTCCGAGCGACAATATCTCGTTGTTCGTTTGTCTGCGTTACTTGTGCAATTATTCATTCTGGTCGTTACACTGACAGCAATTCATGCATGCTAGAGACAAGCAACACCAATAAGGAGGTCAATATCAGTCGTACTATTCCCAGTATAATTTAGTCTAGTAGTACATGCTTATCATGTTTATAGCAGCTCGAAGCTGTTGGTAAATAAACATTGGTGAACTTGAAAAAGTGCATCGTAGTAATTAATCCGTTCTTTTATTGAAAGTATAGCATTTATTTTTCTTTTTTTTACATATTCTTAACATAATAACTACAATGTTTCTTAAATTTACTAATGTTGATACTCGCCTGCTTAGCTATATCTATTTCGTTATACAGTTGTAATATTTTATAGTTATTTTGTAAGCAAGACTTTCTATTTAAAGCCAACATAAAATTATTCACATTTCTCGTATTATAGATATGAATTTTTTCAGTTAATTATTAAACGATTCAGTTTATTCAGAACAAAAAAAAAACATAATCCACAAGAACAAAATTAAAAGTGTACCTAACTAAATTCTAACTAAGACTTATTCCATTAATTACCTACTTATATAAATCTGAAAATGTACAAAAAAAACTACCGGAAATTACATACAATAAATCATAATGTTGTGATGATATAAAGACAGTAGTCGAAAAATTAGAACTAAAACATAATGCACAAGAACAAAATAAAGAGAACTTGTAGTGTATGATAAGTGTCTTATCATCTATTTAACAGTCGATTGAAATTAATTCGTACATAATATAATACTAAAAGAAATCTACATTTAAACCTAGATCCACTAAATCACATATACAGGTAAGTTACACATGAATATATAATAAAGTCAGTACCGCTAAGCTGAAAGCTTATCAGCGGCAAAATTCGTTCATTATTCAATTTATGACACACCCTTCCACACAGCTCCACACACACGCGAAATCAGCAAGTAGTAGTAAACAACAATTTAGTATTAAATTTTGTGATACCCGGACTGCAACAACCACACACGGACGTTTCTCTTAACATCATTTATACTTTTTAGTTCTAACATATTTCTTGGCAATTGATTTAAAATTTTTGGGAGCAGTACATTCAATTGTCTTTCACCATATTTATTATTTACTTTAGGAACTTGATATCTTCCCTCCACCATCGCTCTTGTTGTATGGACATGATTTACGACACGTAACTGCTCGTGGGTGAAGTAATTGTTGACAATGTAACGAAATGCAAAAAGGCTAGTTATATTTAAAATGTTGTATTCCTGGAAAATCTTATCTGTATCCAAGTTTCGATTTAAGTTTTTTATAATCCTTCTTTGTGTCGTATTCAACTTCTGTGTGTAACTTTTATACGCTACGCCCCATATAGTTATTCCATAAGATAGAATAGATTCCACCAATGAATGATATATCGTAATGAGGACCTTTGTTGGCACCAAATCTTGTAAGTAATAAAAACAACCTGCAAAGTAGTTTAGTTTTTTTCCAATTTCCATGATGTGATAATCCCACAGAAATCTACTGTCGATGTAAATTCCCAAATATTTTTGCTTATTAACCAACTCGACGATACCACTGCAACTGCATTGATGAGTAGTATCATTCTTATTATTAATGTGCAAGCACCTACTGGAGTGCACAACCAGCTTCAAGTCGCATTTTCCAACAGAATGAGGCGACGCAATATGCATTAATTTAGTTTTAGAGGTATTAATAAGTAGCTCTTTGTCATGTGCCCACAGTTGAAATTTATAGAAATCTTTCAGTAGCATATCCTCCGCATGTCTTAGGTCTTTGTGAATAGCTAATATTAAAGTATCATCCGCATATAACAAACAAGTGCATTCATCGAAGCAAAATTCAATATCATTTACGTAGATCAAGTATAGAAGTGGACCTAAAATACTCCCTTGTGGTACCCCTGTAGTTATACTACTCATTGAGCTCATTGTATCATCTATTTTAACACAAAACTTTCTTTCACCAAGATAGTTTTTAATCCAATCTAACAGCGGCCCACGGATTCCTATATCTTCCAACGTCAAGAAAAGTTTGTTATGGTTGATACGATCAAATGCCTTGCTAAAATCTACAAAAAGCGCCAGTACATGTTTATACGCATTGAGTTTGTTATGTACAATATTTGAAAAATCTTGTAGCAATCCTATAGTTCCTTTGTTCTTTTGGTAGCCGTATTGTGAGTTATTTAGTTTATTTTTTCTCTGTAAATAGTTATGTAATATCTGATACATATTTTTCCATTATTTTATCTATTGATGGTAAGATTGAAATTGGTCTATAGTTTGTGTATTCATTTTTTTTACCAGATTTATATATCGGATTAACAACAGCAATTTATTTGGAAATATACCAGTAGTAGTAGAAAAAATGGTTTGCCACAATTAGTCTTGCCTTTTTTCTTCTTAGGAGAATTGAAACTGATTTCTTGGCATCAAAATGACTATATTTAAAGCATTTAAATTTATATTTTTATCATTGATACTTTCTCGCGAAAAGAAAAATTCTCTTACTTTTCTGCGAAGAGATTCATCTGCATGAGAGCTGACTAAGACACCGGCAACACTGATGCCCGGTTTCTGAAACGTGAAACAGCAGTTATCTGTTTGGTATCTGGCAACGATAGCCGTAGAAGGGTATGACGCCAGCGTGGAGAGCAACGCGATATTGGGTTTGATGTTGAGAGGCATGTACTATTGAGGGCTAAAGTAATGACTTCAAGCGCTATGGCCTTTCGCAGGTATTCGACACATTTGACTACTCGCACTGGGCGGCTGTAATTAGAATTAGAGACGAATACCTAGCAGGTAAATTTCAGGTAGAAAGATTCGCAAGAAATGTAAGGCGATATATTATAATTTCATTTACAATAGTTACATTTACTCTTTATATTAAGAAATAATGATGACTAGAATTGTTAACTAGATTTCGTAAGTACAAGCTGTTTCTTTGGCAAAAGTAAATATTGTTTGCTATTATATGTATATGGATAAAACATGTATGTTTTACACATATAAATTTTATTAAGAAACGATTTAAACGAAGTAGCATTTTAAAGAAATTTATATTTTTTAATATTTATGCAATTACAAAATAATGAATTTAGTTTTAATTTATGAAAACATAGGTATAATAAATATATTTTTCTAACCTTTTTGTGCATAAAATAGCACAGTTCAGATATTTTTCTGCTTTTAGGTCACTTCAAACCCTATTAATTCGATTAAAGATCATTTATTCCAGAACCTTTATAATTTATAAGTAGGTATTCGTTACAACTTCGTCAGTAGAAGAAATTGACATTTAATTCGTGCCAAATAATTATAATCTATTTTTGTTTTTACTACTATTTTTATTTTTATAATTAGATATTATATTTAGTAACTTGTTTTGTGTATATGATTCTACTAAATTTTGAATAATATACAGGATGTCCAGAAACTCTCCTGACAAACGAAAACCGGAGATTCCTCAGATAATTTTAAGACAATTTAACCCAATTCACCCTAGTCCGAAAATGCTTCCTGAGGGAGCTAGAGCTCTTTGAAGATGGCGCCTTGCAATTAGTTTTTTTAATTATCTCCAGAACGCTTCTATTTAGAAAAACAAAAACTGGTATGCTTATTTATCCTCCAGAGATGAATCGATTCCATCAATTTCGAATTTCTAGTACCGGTCATAGGCGTCGGTTTTAGGTAGGTTAACGGTTATTTTAACGCATAACTTTTTTGTCTTTAACTTTTAAGCATTTGTGACATTAGATTATTAAATTTTCAGGTATTCTAGTACTAAAAGGTACTCTTACTTTAAGTCGGTAGGATACACCGTTTTCTAGAAAAAATCGATTTGAAAATTTTTCGTTTTTTTGCCATTAAAATTCGATTTATTATGTACCTACTTATTTTTAGCGACGAAGTTGGCTAGGACTATCAAGGCATGGATGAAAATTAATTTAATAAATCATCTTTTGTTTCAATAAATGCAGCACACAATTCGTAAAAAAAAGTTTGGGAAAAGAAGCAAAAATCAATTTGAAAAAAAAATTTAGCTAAAGGTTTTTTAAAACAAAGTATTTATCACAATGGAACGAAACTAACAAAAAAAGAACAAGTATCAAACGTAGATAGTTACAAAAGATGCTCGATGTGATGACCATTAGTCTCTATGCATAAATTTACCCTTTTGCTTAGAGAACGCCGAATTCTTGCAAAAATTCCAAAGTTATTTCTAAATTCGTTGCAAGCATCTTGTATCCTCTGTCAGAGTTGTGCACGATTTTGTATCGAAACGGAATAAACAAATGCTTTTATGTATCCCCAAACACAATAATCGCAATCCGGCGACTGTGCTGGCCAAGCAACTGGACCTACAAACCACATTACTAGCTTATCTAGATGCCCATCCACATGTCCTTTTTCAGCAATACAATGACGTGCATTGTGTGCATTGTGCATTGTCCCCATATTGTTCGTCGAACACTTTCTCCAAGAAGCATGCGTTAATGTTTTGCCGTGGCTACTTCATTCCCCGAATTTAAACCCTATCAAACATGTGTGGGATATCATATGGAGAAGATTGTCCACTAACACACCAGTTGGACCTGAAGACAAAGTTTAAACCACTAGCAAAAACAGCCAAAGTTGCTTCAACTTTTCCATATGCTCCGAACTTATTTATTTCAGATATGAATATTACATATTTACATTTCACATTTATATAACTTTCTATTAATATTCATGGTAGACATTAGAAATATATACAAACGGATCTTTATCCGATAACTAGATATACATATTTATTAGATAAGTAGATATTATGTAATTATTAGTATGTTGAAATATTTGTCTTGAGGTGAATAATGGACCATACATCCAAATTATCGCCCAAACTATTATTACACATCTAAATTATACACACATACATTTGGTCATCATAAATGAATCTAATCTGTTGGACTCCGAAGGATGGCCGAATTGGGTTTCAACCTCCGTAATCTAGCATGAAAAATAATATCCGCCACTAATTTTTCCACGATGAATCTTTGATCCGTTTCTAATTTTCTTAATTTGGCCGCGTAATCTTTACCGGCGATGTCGAATTCGTCGTCCGATTTGTTTGCGGCATCGTATTTGTGTTCCTCAACGTCATTCCAAGGCCTGCTATCGTATCTTTTATTTTGAATTCGTTTTCTAGCCGGTTCACTTTCGCCCAATGAGATCGGGTCAATGTTAGAGAAATTACTAGCTGAGGAACTGGCTCTGTTCGTTTCGTGGATTTCATCTAATTCTAGTGGTATTGGATTCTCATCAATATTCTCCTAAAAAATATATGTTGTATAATACACATACATAAATAATTTTTTTTCTACATATAAAAGTTGTAAATAGAAAATTATATATGTATTATAGTTTGATGCGAAACAGCAACCTGCTAAGTGAAACCAGAAATTCTCGACGCAATGTCCCACATTAACAACGTGCAAATATTGTATTTTAATGGCTATGTCTTGTAAAACAAATGCAATATGCTCTTTTCGTCTCGGTAAGCCGAACCGGCTAATTAAGTCTGACTAAGTTTGCACATTTTTAACATATTGTGGGCCAAGTAAAGTAGTGTGTAAAAATAGTATTCATAATTTTTAATTTTAATTATAATTAAATCGTGAAATTTGGAATTACATATAACAAACTACGAAAGTTAAATAGCGACAACGAAATCAATGAGACATGAATTCCACTGATACAAAGACGTAAACAATTTTCCAAATTATCGTCCATCAGCAGATTTATTAACTTTCATCATTGAAAAGAACTGCTCGCATTTATAAGTACTGCCAAACGCACAAATCATTCTTCTTGCGAATTTTCTAAGCTCAGGAAAATGGTCTTCTTTGAGGTATTTTTTGTAGAAATCGCACAACTCCACGTCTTCAAATTTAGATTTTAGAAGTGAGTTTTCCTGAAGCTCGATCAACTCCATTTCCAAGTGTATTGGTGCATTTTGTACATTACTTTTTGTTGGAGTAGCAAATAAATTGAAACTGTCTCCCATGTTTTTATTATCGCTAAATCTGTTCGAAAATTGCTCCGACAGTAACTTGAGTTCTTCAGCATATTGAGCATATTTTCATACGCAGAGAGGGTGGTGAAATAATGACTGTTGCCAGACAGCATCTGTGCCTCCCACATTTTCTTTTCGGGACACAAAACACTTCAAACATCTAACATACACTCCTTGATAAGTTCTCCTTCTGCAAATGGTTTAAATGACTTTGCCAATTTTGAATTAACTACATAACTAGCTTCCACAACATTATGAAGTTGTGCTCTTTGTTTATGGAACATTTGCTGCTGCTTTCTGGATTGTCTTTTCTTATTTGTCCTGTCTGTGAGTGCACCATAGGATGCTTAGTTGAGTTATGCCTCTTTATATTGAATTCTTTTACCACTGAAATGGATTCATTACACAGCAAACAAATGGGGTTACCATTGTACAAGATAAAAAACAATTCTTCAGTCCATTTTTCTCGAAACTGGCGACCCTCTGCATCTACTTTTCGTTTCTTTCCACCAAACATCATTTTCGTATACTTTTCTCCAATTTTGAGCTAACTATAAAACTAGCTTTCACAACATTATGAAGTTGTGTTCCTTGTTTATGAAACATTTGCTTCTGGATTTTGTCTTCTTATTTGTCCTGTCAGTGAGTGCAGCATAATATGCTTAGTTGAGTAATGCCTTTTTATATTGAATTCTTCCATCACTGACATGGATTCATTACACAGCAAACGAATAGGCTTACCATCGTGCAAGATAAAAAAGAACTCATCAGTCCATCTTTCTTGAAACTGGCGAGCCTCTGCATCTACTTTTCGTTTCTTTCCACCAGACATCATTTTCGTTTACTGCTGGTTAGATAAACTTAATAACAAAATATAATTAGTAAGCACTCAAGATGCACACAAAGTCATAAAGCAAATTGGTGGCACTAGCAGTTCGCTAGGATATCGCTTGTCGAAGTTATCACCTCGGTAGCTCAAATAGAACTGAACTAAAGTTCGGGTCATCCACCCGCTTATATAGGCAAAATGAAGGAATGTCTACAATCGTCTAGTGTAGAACATTTGAGGAGCAATGATTTTCTGTTGCGCCGCTAGTTCCCTCTTTGATGATCGCCGCCATTCGGTTTGCTCGCTCACTTGATTCCGCAGGAGCAAGCGACAAACCCCATATCACTCGATCTTCCTCATTTGGAGTGAGTATGAATAAGTAGCGTACTACTATGTACTTACTTTATGTATAGCAGCATATTCACTTTCTACAAACTATCAAATAGCAACTTCCTTCAGGCTTAGTCAGCTGTGGTGGGAACAATTATGATTTGATGGTGCAATCTATTAAAAAATTGAATTTTTAAACTGCTTGCAAACGCTGAGTGTATAATTCACGTTAAAACGATTTTAGAATTAATTCTTAGAGAACACCAGTCTTATTTTTCATTTTTACAACCTATAATTACTTCAGGTCTTTAGAAAAAAATCTATAGGCTTGTATGGGAAGTTCAGCTCCATCCAATACAGATTTGCAGTTGCTTTCGTGAAACTGCCCGTACAAGATATTCCAGATATTACGTCAATTCTTCTAAAACATTTTAGCTAAAACTAACTATCAGTATAGATCATAATTTCGTATATAATTTCCATAGATTTCTGTAAGAATCTAGCAAATGATAGAAAACATAATTGGCATATTCTATACTGTAATATAACACTTCTTTCTGCATACATCAAGTAAATTCTTTAAAAATAAAACAAAATTTCTTTAATTTGAATTTACCTGTATAAAAATGCATATTTTTGAAACAACTTCTTGGGTCTTGTAGAATGTAGGACTTACTATTTCATTAATTTAATTTTCATTTGTTAACGACAACTTTCTATTACATACAAAGATTACTTAAAATAATCATAATAAGTAGGTAAATCAAAGCTTCCTTCCTAGGCTAGTATGTACTACATATTAATACAATGCAGTTTATCTGAAAATAACTAAAAGAATGATAGATATCTGCTAACGCTAAAATTAACACAATAAAAAGTTTCAAAAAAATGGTTCGAACTTTCAACACTTATCAGAATAAACAATATTAGATTACATGTTATAAATCTAGACCCAAATTATAAGAATCCCCAGATAAAAATAATTCAACAATAAAGACTTCACTACAAGACTTCAATCTTGTAGTGAATGAACATGAGATCCATAGAACTTCTAAACCTAGACCTTTCAGGTCATCAACTTGTTTGGAGTTATTTAAGAACTTTAACGGGAAATAATCATTGACAATTAATTAAATCCATTATTGATCCTATATAAATTGATAATCATGGTAAAACAGACAAACAATTGGTGTTGAAACAACATTTTCAGTCCAGTAAAACTTTTTTAGCTCTACAAATCTTTTTTCTGGAAAGAAAGAAAACGCCTTAAATCATTACTACATGTACTAATATTCGAGGAGAAAACCAAAAAAAGATCTAAGGTGGAAAGCAGAGTAAGCAGAGTATCTTTGAGATCATTGACTCATACTCATCCCATGAACACTCCGACATTTCCTATTCTGTGGCTATGATCCTCATAAACAAAAATGCAGTTCCAAAATGCAGTTCTGATGATTCAAACTTTTGTTAAAGAGCTATCATTCTACAGAGTTCTTTTCAAAAGTTTACAACATGATCACTACAAGAAGATATTATCTTACAAAATCTTGGTGTAAAATCCTGTAAATACTTATGTCAAAAAACTACAACTTCTCAGAACTTATATATCATTGTTGCTCTTTAACATTTGCAGCCATAACGCGAACTTTTTGCACTTTGGAACATTGCAAAAGGCATCTACGTTCCCACAATGCATTCTTCGTATTTTTAGTACTACGCAAACTAAAATTTGACGGAAATTGAATAAAAATGAAAAAAGAAATGAAAATAATGATTATTTCTGTTTTCAATCAGCAAAAATTAAATCTCATCATTGTAGGTAGCTCATTTTTCAGAATTTTTATTTTTCTAGAAAAAAAACTTGTACATATGTATGTACATATATTGACAAAACTTACCGAAATATCATCATTCAAATCTTGGTGTTCTTGTTTAATATGATCAGTATCAGAACCATCTTGAGATGTAACCATAGAAGAACCATCTTGAGATGTAACCATAGGAGACCCATTCAAAGTATCTTCCTCGTCCAAAAATCCCAATTGAGAATAATACCACAGCTTCGGTACGTGCACTCTATCGCTTCCAAATTTGCGGGATTGCTTTACCTTCCGTAATTCCTTCTTATACGCTGTGCGCAAATTCCTAATCTTTTTCAAAACGTATTCTTTCTTTGCCAATCGCTGGCCGAAATGCCTGAGTATAACCAACCTCAATTGTTCGTACCCAGCATCCCGGAATTCGTGATTATGATAATCCCGGTTCTTAATCTGCCAGAGACATTCGTTATGTTTGTAAACGTTGATAAATTCTTCGATGAAAGCACTTTCTACAGATAGGCGAGGCATTTTGCGTTTTATATTATATTACGTAAATATCTGCGTTTATTTATCGACTTCAAAGTTTTCTCGTGGAATGCAGACTGTCTACCTACTACGTAAACGGTTTCAGTTTAAAGCGCGTGCGTGAGATTTATCGAAAGGTACAAGTCGACTGCTACAATAAATTGGGACGATGGCCAGCAAGCAATCGTTCGCAACCGTAAAATTTCATTCGGGTCTATGTATGTATGTATATCGCCGTGTTTAGGTTGAAAAATTAGACACTTAAATCATATCCTGTATGCGATCAGTTGAGATTTTAAGAGGCGATTAATTGAAACAAGTTCACCTACATATTGTATCGATTATAACATAACATTTCTGAAATGGAATGCTCAAGTATGTTCTAGGTACAATTTTTAATGACGATGACGCAGAATTATGCAATAATTATTACGTTCCAAAACAGATTCTTTCAAGAAAGAAAAAAAACAGAATGCTAACGTCATTAAAATATTAAGTTTTAAATGCTACCAACTTGTGATGTATACGTATAATACATATTCACATTTTGTGTATAGTATAGGGTTCATTGGCTGATGACGTTCATGTTGTGTAACACTTTATTGCTATTTACATGTTTTAGTGTATGCTACTCGGTAGTGTGTCGTCAGGACTACATTAAAATAATAACGTTAGATTGACCTTGGAAACTGGATATTTTCAGGAATCTAAAACTTCGGAAGTAAATTTATTCATGCGAAATAGAATTTAATAATAGAAATTTTATGCAAAATACTATAATAGAGAAAATTGAACACGAAGTCCTATTCGTCTTACTGCTGGGGCAATATTAATTTTATACGACTGACTCATGGAAATCCATCCTAATTAAGTTAATCGAATCAAAGTGGTCTCAAAAATTAATGCTACGATTGTGCGTAGACTTTGGTCGGTAGACGTAATGTCTAATACCGGGCAGTCGCTATGGAGTTTCAAACCTATCCTTGTCATATTTTCCCCAAAATGGAGAAAACCCACAAGTACACGTAGTTTATTCCTATTCAGTTCTAGTCGTTGTTCTTTGCTTATTGAAGTTTCAAAGAAATAGCTTGGAATGTCTCAGAACAGGAAGATTTTCTGAGGGGGTTGTTCTAAGTTTCTGCTCCCGGTACTTGACTTCTCCTTCATAGGTGCTCATCCCTATTCCGCAAAGCGGTTCCGGTTGTGGCGCCCTTCTTTGCTAATAAATTAGCTTTTTCGTTGCCACTGATTCCAGTATGCCCTGGTACCCAATCCTATCTACTTAGATTGTTTAAGTTTTCTAAGCATGCGCAGACTAATTTCGATCCGATGGTGTTGGAGTCCAGCGCCGTTATGGCTGCTTGACTGTCGGAGAAAATTGCAATGCTTTGCTTCAGATAGTTAAAATAATATTAAGAAATTTCGGGAAAAGAAACAGCAAAAAGATTTTTTTGATTAGTCTTCCTTGTGTCTCCCCTAATATCATATACACCTTGAAGTTTCTACAGTAGTTTCAGAAGGTTACAATTTTTCTGAACATTGTTCCAAAGCTCTAGTTTTATGCCATTTATACTGCGCAAAATATTTGAGGAAAGATAAATTCCGCAAACAGAAATTTTGACAGTTCTTCGAAATTGTTGTAAATTTTTACCATATTATTCTAAGTGTTGCAAAAGAGAGAACAACACAAGCTTTAGATATTTTCTGCTATTCATACTTCCTGACAAATATTAGAAAAGCAGAATATACTGTTCCAAGAGTTTAGCTTTCTATGATATGTATTTTGTGAACTAATTTAGTACAGAAAAAGCTCAGAGCATTAAAAATTATTACAGGTGGTTTTGGGTTTGCTTTTTATTATTCCAAAAATTCAGTTTTCAGTTATTCATTCTTCTTGGCAAATATGAGAGGACCAGAACTTCAATTAGCTGAAGTTAGCTCCAAAATTGGAAATTTTGAAAATTGTTCTAGATTTATTCTATATTGTTCCACAAGCTTAGCTGTCGATGATATGTATGTCGTAAAATAATCGAGGAAAATGAAAGATCAAAGCTTAGGGTTGTTGATTATTTCAAAAATTCAGCTTTCTATTATCGTGACAAATATGAGAGATCCAGAACTTCAATTATGTGAAGTTCGATCCATCACCTTTTTTCAAAATTGGAAAATTTGAAAGTTCTAGATTTCTTCTATACTGTTCTAAGAGTTTAGATTCCTATGATAAATTTTTCGTAAAATAATTGAGGAAAATGAAAGCTAAGAGTTTTAAAAGTTGTTATAAGTTGTTTTAAGTTTTCTTTTTATTATTATTTTAAAAATTCAGTTTTTTTGTAATGCATAACTTCATGAAAAAACCAATACAAGGACAAGCTCGCTTATGTGAACTGAGACTTAGCATCGCCAACCTTTTCCCAAAATTGAAAATATTGGAAGCTATTTCAGGCTGTTTTCGCTATATTGTTACAAACTTCTTATCTGAATTATTTCGTGAACCATGCATAAAAGTTTACTAAAATTTAGCAATAACAAGAAATAATCAAGGGAGATTACGTTCCTATAGATGATGCTTTGTTTTTGTCTCTTCTTTCACAGAGTACCCATAATAAAAAATGGAAAATTTGGAGTAATATAGAACATATCCAGAATAACAACTTCTCCTTCAAAAGCGGGAGATAGAAGAGAATTTAACAAGATTTCGATTTCTTAAATATGGTAAAAGTTTTGGAATAAGTCTTCAAAAGAGTGTAAGATTATAAGATTTGGCTTTATTTTCGCTATCATGTTTATTTTGTTAGCTATGAACCCTTACTAATTGCTATAAGGAGCAAAAGTATTAACTATTCTAATAATTATTATTAATATTTATGTAGACTTTTGGACTGATATAACTTTGCTAAACAATCACATTTTACAACAACAATAAAGTCTTACTTGAGTTTACGAAATTAATCCATTTGATGACAAGATTATTCGGAAAGGTTGTTTTAACTTTGGTTTCTGTATTCTGTACCGATACAAAATAGTAATAATATTGACTTCAATGTAAAACAAGCGTACGTTAACCTTAAAGATCAATACTTTAAAAAAGTGCAGTTCTGATATTGCAGTCTCGATTCATAAACAAAACTATAGTTATCAATCAAGGATTCTGCATTGAACCAATTGATCTTAATAATACATCAGTCATTAATTAGAATCCATATTAATTCCTCGTAGATCCAATTAAATGCGTATAATTTCTCGTAATGGCATTATTTCTATAACCTTGATACTATTATAATAAGATTAAGGATTATATACGACAATAATTTCTATATATGCCATTATATGTAGATTCTCTTACGCACAACAAACTCAATTAAAACTAAAATATTTTATTGCAGATAGGAAAGAAATTCTACATGGTGTTACCGGAGAATTCAAATCCGGGCAATTATCAGCAATTATGGGACCATCTGGTGCCGGCAAAAGTACATTATTGAACATCCTAGCTGGATACATGTAAGTGTTTGATAACCAATGTACTTACATGCATGTAATTCGTTTGATGTTTAATTATAGATTTGTTTAATATCCCGTATCATAATTATCCGTTGTATAGGGACGAATTTTTACAAAAATGAGCGTTTCTTCCGGTGAATTAAATGCCAAAGTGATTATCTCTGTATGTTAAAAAATATTGACGTTAATGTATATTATATAAAACAGGCATATAGAAAGTTCTCATAGGCGTTGCAACCTTGACTTTGTTACGGTAGCTTACGCACACATACAATAATAATAAATAAATGTGTTCAAGGTGAGATTAGAATTATTAGGATTTGTTACATTCTTTACAATAAAGATAACTTAAAGCTGTGTTGATTTTAAAGTCCAGAATATAGGAAGGCCCCAGATTGGACAATTCTCCCTCTTCGATTACATATGCTCCAAGGTGAAAGGCCCTTGAGTTGCACAGTTTAGAGCAGTTTAAGAGTAGATAGATGGAAATTTCATCCTCTTCTCCGCAAAATCTACATTATGCTTCATTCGTTATTCCAAGCCTACTTAGATGTTCATTAAGTTTGCAATGGCGTGATACGATCTCTGCCAATATACTCTTTAAGTTAGATGTTCCCAGAAGAGTTTTAGCTTGCCTCATGCCATGGAGATTCTCCAGGTATTGGGTTTTTCTCTGCTCTACTTAACTTTTGAGCTTCTCCAATGTTGTACAGCTTCTTATCCTGCTAAAGATTCTGGCTCCATAAGAGATATTATTCCACCCTTTTAGGGAGATTATCTGTTATTTTGTTTCCTTTCACTCCTATCTTTTCTGGGATCCACAGTAGGGGTACCGTCAACTGGGGCAACATTGGCCCAATTTTGTCACCATTCAAAAAGTAAACTGCTGCTTTATTTTAATGAAATACTATATAAGGACTGTTATATGAAGTAATAAAGAATCCTGAGTCATTGGAAACATATTACTTTATTTTTATCTGAGTTAATAATTGTTTTAATCTTGGCCCAATGTTACCCTGATCTGGTCCAAATTCCAATTTCCATAGTACAATGCATTCAGATTCATCTTGGCCCACTATAACCCCAAAATAACCTCTTATTTACATATCTGATTTAATAAAAACCACTGAAATTATATGCAAATAGTATTTTAATTAACACAGTACATATTTTATTATGGAAACATTCAAATTTAAGCTATAATATAATTTCCTACGCCTAGCTGTAGATTTCACACCGAGTTCACTTCTTCTTAGAATTAACTGTTCCATAAAAACATTGCCAACTAACTCCTTCCCCACCTCTTTGTTTGGCAAACGTTGTATGATGATGATTTATTGAAACCAGACACCAAATTATTTTCCTTCTGTTCTCTTAGTATCCCCATTAGTGTTCTACATCGAATTCCTTCAATATGCTTTCAATATGTTCCTCCAAGCTGCTTTCATTGGACGGAAGTATGCGACATCAAGAGGCTGTGTAAAATGTGTAGAGTTCGGGGGAACACATACAAATTTAATGTCATTTGCTTGGCATGCGTTCCAACTATTACATTAATGTGGGAAGACAAGTTGTCGCCAATAAGGACTTTCACTTTTTTTTTGCTTCTTAAGTCTTGGTGACAGCAAACTGAAAAACCAATCTTGGAATGTGGTACCGTCAAACCATCCACTTGTTGATCGGTTGTATCTACACCCTGAAGGTCTATTTTCCATCCACGTTGTCCATAGACGTTCTCTTCTGCAAACAAAGCTAGCACTTCCCCTTTTGCGTTTCCACAGAGCATTATTGATAATAATAATAATAATTCATGCCTTAACATTTCCCAACAGCTTGCGCCAGTTACAGGGGGCATCAGCTGGCCATGAGTCATTATTACGCCTGCGGCTGTATGTATTCCATTTTCCGTGGAATTTGGGAAACTACAGAAAACCGATATTCAGAAAGAACATACCGGGGTTTGAACCCGGTATTATTGATGTAGAACTCTTGGGAGAATCCATGACACGTTCAATGTACTTGGCGCCTGTGTGTTCTCTTTTTCAGAAGAGACTAAAAGAAGTATTATATTCTATTATTTTAGTTTGTTTTAGGTTTGCTTTTTATTATTCCAAAAATTCAGTTTTCAGTTATTCATTCTTCTTGGCAAATATGAGAGGACCAGAACTTCAATTAGCTGAAGTTACCTCCAAAATTGGAAATGTTAAAAATTGTTCTAGATTTGTTCTATATTGTTCCACAAGCTTAGCTGTCGATGATATGTATGTCGTAAAATACTCGAAGAAAATGAAAGATCAAAGCTTAGGGTGGTTTATTATTTCAAAAATTCAGCTTTCTATTATCGTGACAAATATGAGAAATCCAGAACTTCAATTATGTGAAGTTCGATCCATCACCTTTTTTTCAAAATTGGAAAATTTGAAAGTTCTTCTAGATTTCTTCTATATTGTTCTAAGAGTTTAGATTCCTACGATAAATTTTTCGTGAAATAATTGAGGAAAATAAAAGCTAAGAGCTTTAAAAGTTGTTATAAGTCGTTCTAAGTTTTTCTTTATTATTCTAAAAATTGAGTTTTTTTTGTTATGCATACTTCATGAAAAAAACCAATACAAGCACAAGTTCAACAACTTTTTTCCAAAATTGAAAATGTTGAAGTTATTTGAGGCTCTATATTATTACAAACTTCTTCTCTGAATTATTTCGTGAACCATGCATGAAAGTTGGCTGAAATTTAGCGATAACAAGAAATAATCAAGGGAGATTACGTTCCTATAGATGATGCTGTGTTTTTGTCTCCTCTTTCACAGAGTACCCATAATAAAAATTTGAACAATTGGAGTAATATAGAACATATCCAGAATAACAACTTCTCCTCGTCCAAATTTCAAAAGCGGGAGAGAATTTAACAAAATTTCGATTTCTTAAATATGGTAAAATTTTTAGAGTAAGTCTTCAAAAGAGTGTAAGATTATAAGATTTGGCTTTATTTTCGCTATCATCTTTATTTTGTTGGCTATAAACGCTTACTAATTGCTATAAGTAGCCAAAGTACTAACTATTCTATTAATTATTATTAATATTTATGTAGACTTTTGGACTGATATAACTTTGCTAAACAATCACATTTTACAACATAAATAAAGTCTTGCTCTTAAACAATAATAATTGCCTTTCTTGCTGCCAAACCATCTCGGAGCTGATAATATTTGAGTTCAATGGCTGCTTGAATATTAGACATTTTGATAACCTCTTATTGAGCACATCTCCAACCTTTAAAAAATATTTGATTCCAGGTCCGTGAACCCCTATTTTTTCATTCTATGGTTTTGGTACCATCGACATACCATTTGATGGCGTTGTTACTGAATTTGTTCCAATCGTTCTTGGTAGTGAGCTTTGTGGTAAATCTTTTCACAAAGATGAGCTTCTTTAGCATATAATCTCGGGGAATGTCCCGAGTGTGTGCCTAGTCAATCCTTTTCCGATCATTCTGGGCGTGGCCCTTTTGTCTATGCTCTGTACCAAAATGTGAAAATGAGTAAGATTTAGTGCCACTTCAATAGCTGCTGTAGAAAAAAAATGTAGAGTTATGCATACACATACGACAGTAATTACCAAAACGTAATTACTTTGGTCTTTGAGCATCACTTTTAGACTTGATGGGTTTAATTATTTTTAATTTCCACTGGCTAAACTATTTCTGTGTTTTCTAAAGAGAACAAAAAAATCTTGATGCATTAACCATGAAACTCCACAAAACTGAATAAATGTATTCGTCGATGTTATACTAGAATTAAAAAATAATTCAACGTTTAAATTTATAATCACATTAAACGTTACACAAGCCGTATTTATACATTTATGTAAGCTTTATGCGAACGAGCTATTACGCTGGACATTTTAAATCAGAGCAAGCAGTTATACGCGAATTAAAATTATAGCATAGAACAATATTTCAATTGTGCACCGCCAATAACATGTGCAAATAGTTATTGGGTGCACATAATGATATATGAACATTATAATTTTAACCGGGAGACGCATTAGTTTTTCCCAACGTAGTTATTATGTAACCATCTATTTCATTGCAAATTACAGGTTAGAGCTGGTAGAATATGTCATAGAACATTTTTCCTACACAAAAATTGTCTATTTCCACATCTATTGTGACATACTTAACTACAATTATTATCCGATTTGCTATTTCCTTATAATTATTCTTTTCTAAGATGACATGTTAGATAGCAATAGTACCATTTATATACATACATTATATAACAATCTGATAAACAATAAATATCAACTGTGCATGTTTATATGTACACTTATGGAAAATAGAAGTTGGGAACTTTCAATACATTATTGCACAATAACTGTCCTATTACTTTTTTCCACAACTGTACATATGCACATACGTACATTACCTTTATGCATATTTTTTACAATTTTACAGTTCTGAATTTATTTTTTTACTCTCGCGTTCTTCGTAGTAAAAACTTTTGTGAACTAACTGCTGCATACTGTTCCCAGGTATGCTTCATTAATTTATATTTATTAAGCCACTTAACTTTAGACGAATACAAGCAATAAAACAATAAGAGTCTTAGGATAATTGCCCTGACATGGCAGGGACATTTACAACATTTCGCCGGAGAAACATTAGCTATAATTTATACCAACTTAATTACCAAAGTTTGCGTTTCTTGAAATATGTACGTAAATGAGAATATATTAATTATAATTTAGTCTGCATGTAGACTTGTAATTTTTTTATACATAATTTCATTATAATTACATCTAGTACAATGTGATGTATGTAGATATACGTAGATTTAAAATATAATATTAATTTACATATAATGCTATAAAACTCTTAAGTGTGACATTTCAGAATTATTAACAATATTAAATACAGCTATTTTTCAGAACCAGAGGAAGCAGTGGGCACATCATGATGAACAACCAGGTACGCGACGATAATCCCAAGTTCCGAAAATTAGTGGCCTACATTCCTCAAGACGAGGAACTGAGGTTAAGCCTGACGGCTATCGAAAATATGACCGTTGCAGCCCATCTCAAGCTAGGTTACGATGTTTCGGATGAATATAAAACAAAGCAGGTAAGAGTAAATTGCTTTTTCGAGGTTAAATCCTTCAGTAAGATTTAAACTATTTTTTTTGTTAATTAAATTTAATACCCAAAATGTTGATCGTTAGCAACATGTGTATGTAGTTCATGACATCATAACTGCTGTGTTATGATTAATGAACTGCTCAGATGGGCGTGTATTACTCATATTCAAAGGTCACAGATTAGTTACTAGCCTTGAATGACAGTACTAATATTGTAATCTTATACTTGCTACAATTGATAGTTGTATTTCCGCTGTTAATTGCGCTCATGTAATAATGCAATTAATTAAATTTATTGTAACATATGTATTAGATTTCATCAACTGTTGCTTGTTTGCTTGTTCAGAACTTCAATTTCCTTGATTTGACTGTACAGAAATAAGTAGGAGAGAAATTTAATTACAAAACCTTCTATGAGAAGAATTTGAGCAGTTGAATTGTCTTGGAACATCCCATTATGAGAATGTTTATGAATCATTAACAAAGTTTTAGTAAATGTAAACTGATAACAATCGATTCTCAAACTCAATCACAAGTTAGAGATTATATTTCGTGGCCTTGAAGGCTAACGTCATTCTTCTGATGTGGCTGTCAGCGTGATTGGTAAAATATCAGTAAATAACAGTTATGACAGCTGTGCTAAACCACATTTTGTTGGTTCAATAAATTCAATCAATGCTCTAGTTAGCTCCCTCGTATTTATAGAAAAGACATCCCAAAATTGGTGGTGGTATCAACAATCACTGTCGCTTTCGAGGATACACTTTATTGTGTTCCTTAAATTCGAAATACAAAAAAGTCCAATAAACCTTAGAGTTTATCACGTTAGTACTGTAGCACTTGCAAAATTGACGCAATACATTGTGACTTACTGGAAACGATTGCAAAATATAATTTGATATTTTATTTTATTTATGGTAATAAAGGAATTCAGAATTCCTGATGTTGGATTTTGTTTATTTTGATTTCAGATCAATATAATGCAGATTTAGCACAATTCTACTCGCTAAAATGCAGAGTCTTTAGAAGCCATGTCAACATTTTTAAGCAATCACATTGTCAGTCTTACATCAGTCTTGACGAGAAGAGATGGCATAGTCCATTGCTTTTGCAAGACCTCTTGGCACGTCTTTACTGCATTAACTAATAAAATCCTGCTTATTTTCAAATAATACCATAGATAGGTAATTGAGTTTCGGCTTTTTTGGTGACCATTACAGTTCGACGAGTTGCGCAACCACATAGAAAAGTTATTTGCCAGGTGTTCATAGTATTTACTAAAAATGCTTCATAACTTCCAGTGATTAATCTCTGATGATACTATTCAGTAGTGGCCAAGACTTTGACGTCTTGAAGTAAGTCTTCGACTACTGATGTACTGCAGTAATAATAAAGAACACTCTAACTAGAATACATAACTAGAAGATGCCAGGCCAGTACAATAAACTAAATAGAGATCTTATGAACCTGATTGAATGAAAGAATTCTGAACATTTTATTGTAATACCTCAGCAGTGAGATGTATTTAACCACTTAATCCATTAATGCCTACAGGCACCATATGGACCCATCAGTTATAATGTATTCTGGAGCCATTTAACCCCTCTATACATGCTACCAGAATGAGTGGCCATTATAGTTGTGTAGCGTCAACATCTGTACACACGTGGTTCCATAGTTATATTGCACATTTTGAAACGTAGTTAGAACTTAGATGTAGCCATATGGGACCACTAGGCATATATGGAGTCAAATTATGGTTTGTGTTTGACAGACGAAGACACAGCGGGCGAAGCAGATCACTTGAGCGCTGGTGTCGAAATAATATTCTCAAACTCACAAACAGTGGGAGGAGATATACAATTTGATTTGGCATAACCCTCTGATGGAAATGATAATAGAAGTATAGAGAGTAATGAACTAATAGACACAAAATCACATCGCCTAACAATTTCTACACCAGAACATTGATGGAGATCTAGTGTATGTAGAAGATTTTCCAGTAAGTGATTATACTAAATACTCGACTATGACATGTATCGAGTTATTCGAATTATTTTTCTCGCCTAACCTTCTGGAGAAGATAATACAGGGTGTCCGCGATATACAAAGCATCCTTTAAAGGGATGATAGCTACAACGATTTAGAAACAAAAACATATAATACACCTTGGGTCTATCTGTAAGCGTAAACGAGAAAAAAAAATATTTCTAAAAAATATTATTTGGTCAAACTGTACAAGAAAACTCATCCATATGGCTTCTTAAATAACCAAAAAACCATATCAAAAATTTAGTTTTTGAAAATAACTGAAAACAACGATGAAAACGAATTATTTAATGCGTTGAAATTGAAGCGTGGTGTCACTTCTCTTACCCCATATTGTACACGTTTGCAATAGAAGCGGCAGATGCAGCCAAATATCATATGTTAATACGACCTTGAACTACATTCGACCATTGTATCGTACGAAGTCAATGGCCATACGTTTTAAAAATATCCAATCAATAGGAAAGAGATACATATCTTTGAGTTTTTTTTAATAATGTTATGATAATAAAATCGATGTTATGTTGAAGTTAGAGTAGAGTGTAGAGTAGTAGAGTGTTTAATAGCAGCTTTCGATCGGTAAATGAAAATTTAAGTTGTATATCTAATAATAGTGCAATTATGTTATGGCGCTTTAAGCTCTTTCGCAAAGGTTACTACAAAATTTAGTTCTTTTCTTTTATTTGTGATAAATTGCTGGTCCTAAAAAGACGTTTTTGAGAGACAGGAGAAAATGTATTACAGGAAAGGCTCGATGTGTTGCCCATTTGCAAGAACACACGCCTGTAATCGTTGGGTACTAATCAGCTGGCGCTATACAGTATGCGTCGAAGTTTGTGACATGAGAAATAAATCGTTGTAGCTATCATCCCTTAAAAGCATGCTTTGTATATCGCGGACACCCTGTATAGTTTCTGAAACAAGGAAATATGCTTTATTTATAGATGAACCCGACCCAAATGTAACACAAGTTGAGGTAAAAGTATTCACTGCAATTCTTCTTGTGAGCGGATATAATCAGCCGCCATCCAAAATAAGTTTTTGGAAACATAGTTCAAACTTGAAAAATATTTTAGAATCGGATGCAATGAGACGAGATAGATTGGACTGGCTAATTCCTGTACCAGATGCAAAAAGAAAAGCTGTACTTTGCCGAGCTGTACATCTAAAGGGCGTACAATGTGTGAGAAGTGTAACGTTGACCTTTGTGTTGCCTGCTTCAAAACGTTTCACACCAACTAAGATGTGTCACTAAAATTTCCAATTTTGTACGTGTCATACGCCTAGTGGACCCATATGGAACCATCATTTTTTTTAATATGATATTTTTATCTTAAATTGATGTCAAGTGACTAAAATTTAATAAAAATACTAAAATTATATAAAAATCTAAATATGGTCAAACAATTGCTATCAAAAGAATTACAAGAAAATTTTATGAAAATTGCAAAATTTTACTTTACATCAACGCACTTCTTATAGAACCAGAACTTTTGCGAATAGAATAGTTATGAGGTCATTAGCACCAGCCATCACTAACATCGTTGTGAAACCAATTAGATCTACCAACACAAGACTAAAATGTTGCTATAAATATGTGAGTGACATCTTGGTTATGTGGTTTCATCGGTGAGAAACATTTAGACAGCTGAAATATATGAATAAAATTAGTCGCAGGAATTATCTGCATTGCTGACTAGTTTCTTCAATCTAGTTTTGTAAGTATTTTAACACTTTGCTTAGAACAAATCTTTAACTTCAAGCATTCTGAACAGCTAATAATTTATAAAAAATGCAAAGATAAATAACGACAGTTATTCAATAGATTTCGTATAGCATATTTATCAACACTTCTACGGGTAATTAATGTTTATACATTTGTTTTTTATAATAAATAATAACTTTTACTAATGGAATGTTTGTATATATGTTGCCACGTCCTTGATTTCACTTCTATTGATTTATACATATGTAGGTACTAGAATATTAATCTATTCATTCGAAAAAAAATGTTTGTAGATATTTGACCAGCCGCAATACTTGATGTAATACATACCTGTCTTTTAATCAATAAATAATAATTCTAAGGCTAACAACACTGTCGGCTTTTGCCGGAAGTGAATTCGTGTAATTAGTCCTCAATAGAGACAAGCAGATTATGTACATAGATATACACACATACATTTCACATATCTCTCTCATATCTGTTTCCTGTGAATGAAGTGAAGTTATCTAAATTAGTCTATAAAAATGATTTATAACCAGAACCAACCCAACATTTAAATATAATTACTACTGATATGTTTAATCAATATACCTATTTATTTAATCCTGTTGTTTCAAAGCAGGATGAAATAAATGGTAAAGAAGGATTACACACAAGCTTACTGCTATACAGGGTGTTTTAAAAAGATGCGGCAATGTTAAAGGGGGTGATTGCCCAGGTCATTTTATACAAAAAAGTTCCTATAAACATAGGTCCGCAAACGCTTCGTTACCGATCTACAGCGTGCCCATAAATGTAGTGCATGTCGGCCATCTCGACATTCGTATAGCGATTCATGATAAGGAACTTCAACAAATTCGACACATACAAAATTATTAATCACGAGACTCATTCAATATGTCATTCAATATGTCAATGAATAAAACAGGACTGTTTAAAAAGATTTTTGTACGCATGATAAATGGATATGCACTAAAATGTTTTTTTACTAAAAAACAGTACGTCGTACGATAAAAAATTGAGAGAGCTTTTTTCTTCACAATTGAACAAAGAATAAAAACATATTTTTATTTTAGAGAAATCAGCGGCGTCCTATTTTTTCTTGAAAAATAGCCTGTGACGTGCCAATACGCGCGCCACTGGTACGACTAAAACATCGTGTTGTTTTCAAAGTATGTGTCTCCCACAGCTATTAACACGCCTAAAATTTCATTATGATATCTCAAGTCGTTTTGAACAAATCTAATTTTTACTGTTTTTTTTTAATTAAACTTCAACACGCTGTAGATCGGTAACGAAGCGTATGCTGACCTATATTTATATTTTTTAAACACCCTGTATAGTATGCAAACCATAAAAATTTGGCAAGATGTTTAAAAAATTCTTAAATTTTTAGTAGTGAGACGTAGTAAAAATCGGGCTATATTCATCTGAGCAGGGAATCTTCCCTGACTACCTAGGTACGAGCTATTATCCTAACGCGCCCTAGTTTCTGAGAAAATTAACATTGAATGAACGCGCTAACTTCATACCTTTGTATCGATCACGTTAGTTCTCAACAAGCAAACATTCATAGCGCAGTTGATAAGATCTACGCCTGTCACGCTGGTGGCTCCGTCTACATCCCAAATACACGTCTTAGTGCAGATTTGCTTCTAATTTATTTAATAATTAAATTACCACTGCGAAAAATATCATGTATGAATAATTTGTATGAAATATAATCGTTAATATTGTGCTCAATAAGATTGAAAAAAAAATTGCAGGAATCGAACGCGAGCCGCCGGCGTGGCAGGCGTAGATCTTATCCACTGGGCTAGGGCGGCTTGCTTGTTGAGAAACTAACATTAGCGATATACAGGAATTAACGCGCTAAATAACATTGATTTTCTCAGAAACTAGGACGCGTTGGGATAAAAGCTCGTATCTGGGTACTGAGGAAAGGTCGTTCTATAACATAGTTGAGACTTATTAAAATCCGTGTCGGACAACCCTAGTGTTCCCCTTGTGAGCCAAAAAACTAGCCTTCCACAGCTTCCATTACGTTTTCTTCGCATATCTTTTATCGTTTAAACTTTTTTTCAATCTATATAGCAAATAATGGTGTTAAGGGAGTGAATCTGAAGACTTGAATCTTTCTGTATTTATTGCTTCACCAAAACACAACTTTTGCACCATATTACGCGTTATTTACTTGATTTTCTCTCCCAGTGGTTGGCAATGTAGAATAATAATTTTTAGTAATTGTTTGGGTGTTTTGTAAGTGAAGCAATAACTTGAATAGTCCATTTCTGAACTCAAAGTTTTGGGGAACCATGAAGCCTCAACGCCATGGATTATTAATTCGTTTCTGGTTTGCAGAATGAGCCAATGTTGGTCACTAGATGTTTCAAATCTTCTGAAATCAGAACTACTTTCTATTAACAATGCTTCAACTTTATGAAACAAAAATTGACAGCTACATTTCTAATAAGTCAGTATTTGTTGCCATGGTAACAAAATTCTGGTTTGATGCATAAGTATGGCCTGAGCTGGCTTGATATCGATGCCTTCCGTATGTTTCCTGAATTTTTATTTTAGATTTTATTGTAAATGTGTCTTAATATGCAAACATTTTGGGTGAAGCCTTCTACAGGAGGTAATTGCAGATACCATTTTTTTTAAGTTTAGAGAACAGAAATGTGTAATATTTGCCGTTCAATTATATTCCTCCTTCAATGTTTCCTGAATATTGTTAATTTCCATATAGTTCTGTTCGATTTCCTACTATATCTTATTCAAATTCAATGTAGGTGTGTTTGAAATTAGCAGGTTTTTAGACAAGGTCACTGAAATAATTCATGAGGTGTTGGCAAGGAATTTTTAAGATACTGCTCAAACTTGTGTGCTTGAATTTAGAAACAATGCACATCTGTTTTTCCTACAACTGTTACTATGCCGGTACTTATATTATTTACATTTAGAACTGGTAACAATAAAACAAATACTGACGTGTTTAAAATCGCATACACTTCATTAACAATTTCTCACGTGTAACTATACCGTCATGTCATGTAGATTAATCTTTATTTTACATATAAATGACTTACTTAGAAATCTAACGATCTAAAAAAAATATTCCAAATCGATTAACAATACCGTTTCGTCAATGAAAATCCAAGAAATTTTAATTTAAAATCTATTCACTCAGCTTTTAATAAACTTGTTAATAGTTTTACAACTATTAACAAGTGCGTGCTTGTAATTTACAATTATGTAATTTTCTCCTTTCAGGTCGTTCAAATTATGCAACTCCTCGGCTTAGAAGCGTGCCATAACACGATGACATCACGATTATCTGGTGGCCAACGAAAGAGGCTGGCCATTGCTTTGGAGCTGTTAAGCAACCCACCGATATTATTCTTAGATGAACCAACAACGTAAGTATATCACAGAAACATAAGTCTAATATTAGATATATTCATAAGGCTCCGTTATTAGGTAACGTTACTAAAAATTTTAAAAGCATTATTAAATATTGACAACCCATGTTTGTTTGATATACTAACGGCAAAATCCCAATTTCCAATATTAGAAGGTGGGTACAAATGTTTGGAGTAAATATGCGAGATTGTTGTATCGAATTACTGCTTGTAGTGTATGAATACATGTGAAATTTTAAATGGATTGAGCAATCATTCGCGCTAATTTATTCGAACTCCGTTTATAAGTGCAAAATACACGTCAGTTTACACCATGCGTTTGAAACTCTAACGAAGTCTAACAATATTAGGTCATACTTTCATTAGAGCTACTATGTATAAATCTGAAGGAGCAAATTCGAAAATGCTTGTTAATTAGTGCTAGTTTCAAGCTGGGTAAATATTAGCATTTCATACTGTGAAAATGAAATTTCACTTGAAATTCCGATATAACGACTTATATAGATTGTGCAAACACTATTTAATGAATATTAAGTAATTTGATGTTTATTAAATACGCAGAGTTTGTTAGTATTCCAGTTATTTTTTTTTAATTTGAAACTACATTAGTTACGTTTGTGTGTGGATACAAAATAGATTTAGTTGGCTTAGCAGATTACCAATTAACCTCTACCATCCTCTATATTGATATTGTATTCGGTCTTTAAGATTTTTGACGTTGAAGACATAATTAGTAGTCGCATACTTGGCCAAAATTTCGCAAATTCATACCTATCAGACTTGATATTCTGAACAAAATCAATCCATTACATTTGAGTACTTAAGGCTAAGATTTGATGCTATCATAATCTGTTTTATTGGTTTGTGTGGTTTAGAAACTCCTTACTTGCAAGTGCAGTAATGAATCTATGCTTTTAATAAATTGTAGAAATAATTACAATAACAGTTTGTATAGTTTATCAATTGACAAATCTTTTGATGAAATCACCGAACGTTTCATTGTCGTCAGCTTGAAAACACGTCTACTGTTGGACCTTCCTTGCGGGATACAAAATATTGAGTGGAAGGAGAAATAAATAAATTTGATGACAGGGTTTCTGCTGTTGGTGTGGACATTAATAGAAAACTATTGAGTTGTGTGGTTTTTGATAAATACCGTCCAGTTTTGGAATAGTTTGACAAAATTTCAGCGATTCTTTTAAGAACTTTATTAGCGCCATAATATGTAACCCTTCTAGCAAATCCTAAGCCAGTAGTAAGGTGTTGTTCCCATTATCCTTTTTGCAAGTGAATATTGAAGATAATATAGCGAATCTTGTCTATCTAAAATTTCTGGTATCGGCTAGAAATAAATACGCATAGATTTTATTCCCTTAATATCATTAAGAGGCTGATCTTCAAACAAGTCTATACTCATGGTTCATCTATCAATGCACGAATTTTCATAAAATTAATACTAAACCTCCAATGGTGAAAGCAAATTGGCGACGGTATTCCCATCTATAAAACCATCATATGAAGGAACACCTGTTTATTCTGGGAAACGCGGGATCTCCTCATATTTGTAGCTATGTCTACTTTAGGTGTCCTTAAGTCCTTAACTTGACAAATTAATCTGCATTTCTTGTTAAGAATTTTTTTGATCATGATGATTTATATTGACATTAGACATCAAACTACAATAATAATAATAATAATAGAGTTTATTAAGTAGCAACATAATTTTACATGGTAAAGAGTATAATCTAAACAATAAATCAATATACCTGCCTAAATGGATCGGAATCATCTGAACGATGCTTTTCCTTCAGATCCATCAGTAATGAAGGAAAATTAACAAAAGACGTGCATACATAACTTATCACACTCTCCTTAATAGACTAGCAATCAAAAGACAAGAAAGAAAAAAGAACAATATATTATACCACATCTACACGTACCGTTCGACCCAATAGGCACAGCAGCATGACAAGATACAACAATCCCACACGAAATTATCTTAATCCCTGAAAAAGATGTTCTTTGTACTTATTCTTGAACATAGTAGAGGACAAAGATCTGAGGTTCATAGGAATAGAATTATAAACAATAGCGACCTTATAAGAAAAGGACCGTTTAAAAATAGCAGTATTAAATAAGGGCGGAGTAAGTGCGCCCTTAAATCTAACAATAATATTGTGAACATCAGTTCTAAAGGTCAGCTTTCGGTGCAAGTAAGGGGGTACTCCCAATAAAATTAAATTATCAGAAAAACATGCAAGGTGTAATTTCTTTCTCATAATCATATTTAGCCATCCCGCCCAAGCTAGTGTATGGGAAATATGCTGCCTCTTCCTAATACCATAGATAAATCTTAAGCAGGCATTTTGAACTTTTTGTATTCTGCGATTATCCTCCCAATCCAAACAGGGACCATAAACAACATCACAATAATTAAACCTAGATAAAATAAGCGATTCACAGAGGGTCTTGCGCAATTCCGCTGTCAGAGAATCCCTCCTACCATACAACAACTTAAGTTTCCCAAAGTTTCAACAACCTCTAATTTTTCTCCGTACAATCTTAAATTAATTTTAGTAAATATTTTTTGACGCGCCTTTGGCCGACCAAACACGATGACTGCCGCTTTGCTTGCGTTGATGGTAAGCCCGTGTGCCAACGATGTATCATAAACCATTTGGAGGTCATGATTTATTTGTGCAATACTAGTATCAATCTGTTCAGGGTCAAACAAATGATAGAGCTGTGTATCATCAGCATACATATGGTACTTACATACTTTTAGCTTTCTTAATAAATATGTAGAGTAAATAGAATATATTAGAGGCCCCAAAATACTCCCCCGGGCAACCCCAGCATTCAAATTTTTAAACTGTGAGAAGTCGTTATTAATGCGTATTTGCTGTTGCCGCCCAGTAAGGTAACTTCTGAAAAAAGAAATAGAGTTCGCATCTAGACCAATATAGTGTAAAATACTAAACAGTAATTCGTGGTTTATTACATCAAAGGCCTTTGAGTAATCAAGGCAGATAAGTACTGTTATTTTACTGTTGTCAGTAGCAGTAAGTATATCGTCGATTACATGCGTTAATTCTGTGACACAACTATAGCCAGACCTGAAACCAGATTGATAAGGGGGCAGAATGGAGTTAGTCTCAAGGTGTTGACGTATTTGAGTAGCAACTAATCTCTCAATGACCCTAGACAATACAGGTAGAATACTTATTGGCCTTAAGTCCTTGTATTCTTTCGCATTTTGTTTCTTAGGCACTGGAACTACAATTGCCTTTTTCCAATCGTTCGGAAATACTCCTTTTCGCAAGCAGCAATTTATTATAAAGGTTATATGTGGTATTAATACGGGACAGATAAGCAATATCATTTTTAAATCGATCTCATCGGAACCACAAGCTTTAATCAATAATAATACTATATTTTAAATACATAATTCTAGAGTTCTTCAACAAAATCACTACCACTGTCCACATCATTGTCGCTTGTGCCATCATTTCCAAAGGAAATAATAAATGGCTCCACCACATCATCTATTAAGCCATCTAACTTGCATATTTTGCCTTTATCTTTAATCACATGTTCTACACAATTTGTCCACGTTTCTGAGGTTGCATTTGTAATAGCGGTTAACAAATGGTCTTTCATTTCTGCTAATTTGAAGCTTTTATTTTTTGCAGCTACTGCATTTTTTATTTGTGCCCAAACTAATGCAATAGGATTCAATTCACAATGGTAAGGTGGTAATCCTTCTTGTAACCTTCTTTGTGATGATATATTATTTCCAACAACTCTAATCGCACCATGGAGGGATCAAACGGTATTTGTTTTTGAAGTAACTATTATTGCATTTCCGCTTTTGTGTTAAACTTCTTGGTATTTTTCCCTTTTTCTGCTATGGTAAGATTCATTATCCACTGCAAGATCACTACTATCAGGTAATTTCTTCAAAATATTATTGAACCACTCCTCAAAAATATTTGCATCTATTTCATCGTGGTAAGCGACTGTTTTTCTTCCTTTAAATAGTAGTAATAGTAGTATGTAAAATAATTAAGCGGCTTTTTTTACCAGCAGGATTTTTGAGACCAATAGTTACACCATCTATAAATGCTTGTCTGCATGTTGTAACATTATCCTTCGTGTGACCAAGGGGGGTAACTGAATGACCCCAAAATTCTATTTTTCAGTGTCATCTCGTCAAACTTTTTTTATATCGTACTATATTTGAGCTAATCCTTGAAAATACTTTGATAAACATATTTTTCCTGAAATTCTGCATTTATCTAATTCAATTTAGTAGGTAATTAGCAATCTTGTGTGTCAAAAAAAATTTCAGACTGGGGTAAAGATAAAAGAAAACGCAGAATATTCCTTCAGATACTGTGCCAACAACTTGCACTTCCAAAAGTGAGAAATCGAGAAAAAAAATCTCGTGGCAAGCAAAAATCTGTTCTTGATGTCATTCGACTATTTCTCACAGAAAATAGAGAAACAGAAGAAACTCTTCAAAGAAATTCCGCACCTACTGGCACAAGCACTGGATGTCAGTTTTTTTCCACGAAATAATGATAGAAAGTCAAGAATTAAATGTTCCGAATGTGGTAAGACCGTATGCAACATACATAGAAAAGAAGTTAAAAAGTCTTTCTGCCCTCACTGTCATGATGGTACTGTGTGAGTCCAAATAGTATAAAGCTTAAGTTTTCTACAATAAAAGTCCTATTACTTCATTCTATTATAACGTCTGATTATAAAATAAGTTAGTGAACTTTAGTTTTGGTTTATTTACTTGCAGAATAAATTATACATATTCTATTTGCTGTTTTGTTTCATAATTAATAGATTTATAATACTGTCTAGAATACAAAACTATATTAACTGAAAAATTACTGTGGGATAACTTGGTTACCCCACTCGGGCAATTAGGCAAACTTTAGGATCTTGGTCACGCAAGTGTTAACATCTACCCACACGTCTGCTCTTGCGTACCCTTAATTCAGCCATGTTTCGTCTAAATAATAGATTGGGCGTTGTTCATTTCTATACATATTTTGATATTGAAGATCAATATTTTCGTCACCAAAAAACAATGTCATCACCGTCGAACAACTTTTACGATTACGATCAGTAAATACAAACTCTGTATTATATAAAACACTTAAATAATTAGTATCTAAACTTACTTAAAAATAAGCATCTTCATGTATTTAGGTATACAAGGTTCAACGATTCATTGGAGGTAAATTCTGATCTTCCCTTATTTTCTTTAAGATTTTGTTTAATGTAGGAAGTTCTCCATCGTAAAAAAAGTCATGTATGATTCTTCTTATCATGTATTTAATACTATCATCAACTGTAGATAGCAGCGCCTTTTTTCCAACTCATTTTAATGGTGGTGAAATTAATCCTCTAGCTTTATATTCACCGATAGTATGGTAAACACTTCTCCTCGAAACACCTATTATTATTGTTATTAAATGTAAATATACATATTTATGAATATTTTTACCTAAAATGTTTGAAATTTGCAGTGTTATCTGTGTTTTCTTTATTGTAGGATTACTATTTTTTATATATGTTCAGTATAACTTGCTTTTCCTATACAAATATCCACGCCCCAAAGTAGCACGTTTTCTTGGAGACGATGTCGATAGTCCACTTGTATTAAGCTGTCCATTTTTACAAGCAAATAGTTTTAAAAATGATTTTCTTGTTTAAACATAGTAGAAACACAAAAAGATAATAGAAAAATATTTAACGAAACATGTATTTACTCAATCAGCTGTGTCTACAATATGGGGTCGCTAAAATACAAAATTTTGGCAGTGTAAATATGACCAGCAGCAAACCAATCGTAAGCCTATATTTTGGCGAGCTATATTCAATTCACTCCCCTTATTAAAAAACAGAGTATATAACAAAGAAGTAGCATTGGAAAAATAACAAAATAGAACAAAATCTGTACGAATTGTTTTTATATTCTTGAAACAGACCTTTGGCAGGAACGCAAATGTGCTGATAATTTAAAGAAGGCTATAAAAAGTTATATCATAAAGTTGTATATTTTTTATACGGAGTTTGTGAGCTATGTAATTAGAAAAAGAGAACTGCTTCGGATATGTTGAATACAACATGAGTGGTTCCGGTTCTAGAACCAATTTAGAATGATGTGACTCCAACCCTAGCCTGCCCCTCGACAGCCTCAATTTGTATGTATGTAATGATGTGTGCTAATTGCGTTTTAAATAATATGTAGGTGTTTCAGCTATAGACGTATATTTTGTTGTTTGTTATTCGCTATTAAAACATTAATTTAAAATTAATTTAAATATCACACTTTTACGTTTTGAGAAAGGTATAATTTACAATCAACATTTTAATGATAATATATTAAACAAGTGTTTTGACGACAAGAAACAAGACGAGTAGAACTGTAGAACAATGAAACAGCAAAAATGATAAATTTGTAATTAATTTGTATCACATTGTCTTCGCTACCTTGAGATATGCATGTACGCATGAGTTGGCAAGTCGGATTCTTTTTAATGCAACCATTGCAGTGCATTCGATAAATAAATTAGTAGTTTGTGGTGAATTTAGAATCTATTGGAATTTATTAGAATTAATCCGTTCTACTTAGAATTATTATATAACCTGTCCATTTAATGGGTAATGTACGTGGGAGCAATTATTATAAAAATATTGTATGATATAAATTCAACGTTTTTAATCAGCAGTTGTACTTTATTTGCTTATCCTGGCCATGAACTTTTTAATTGCGAAGTCAACTGTTCTTTAAAAATTAAATAGCTAGATAAAAAAATAATTTAGTCTATATAAACATAAGTTTTCGAAGATTATTATTGGCTATAATGCATACTATTATACAGATAAATAAACGTGACAAACAATTATGTTAGTAGATATTTTAAAATACGCGAAATTACTAAAAAAATATAGCAATTGGAAAACAGGAAGTAGCATAAAACAATGACTACAGGATGTGACGCATCAGAATCATACGTTTAACCGTGCTTTCGTACATCATACATCTGCATTTAAGAACAATGGAATTAAAATAATTGTGTACAACCGCCATTAGTCGGCAATTTATTACTGCATATACGTCTATTGTGCGCATTTTCTGACATGCATATTTGCACCAAACTGACAACGTCAATTTCGGTTTTTTTTTCCAACATTCACTAACTAATCTCTGCAAGATAATTGTTTGCCAACATGATGATGGCCTCCTCATTTGACGAAAAGCTCTGTCTTCCGAACGCAATTTCGAGATTAAAGAACAGGGCTAGATCTGATGAGGAAGGAGGATGACCAAGCAGTTCAAACCGTAATTCGTGGATTTTTCCCAATGCAACAGCTGAGCGCATTGGTTTGGTGAAACAATTTTTTTTCAGCAAATGGGACCGTTTTTCCTCAAATTTTGCCTTTAGCTTGTCAAGTAATGATGCGTAATGTGCTGCTGTAATGTTTATTCCTGTTTGAAGATAATCGATTAAGATAACCTCACGACTATCAAGAAACACAATCACACTTTCCCATCCGAAAAAGCAGTTTTTGCCTTTTTTGGAGCCGATTCTACCTTCGTACTCCACTCTTTTCACTGTTTTTTTGTTTAACAATTAATCCGCGCCTAAACAACATTAATTGTGCCTAAACTGCGCCAACAGAACGTTAGAAACGCGGCACCTAACGCACAGACAGCTTTCTCGCGCTTAAATCTTTTTTTTTGGTTTTCTGTAATTTCCCAGATTCCATGGCAAATGCTGAATGGCAACATCTTAAGTTGGTCTACAACCGCAGGCATAATACTAACTCATTGCCAGCCGATGGCCCCTGTAATTGGTACAAACTGTTGGGAATGTAAAGGCATGAATTATTGTTATTATGGTAGAATGTTCGATCGAAATACATCAGGATAAAATTTCAAATATTTGTACTCGCTACTGTTGTATTTTAGTTTGATGACTAAAAAATACATAACATATCTTGTTTCCCGTTGCCTCTCTTCTCACGCCATTTTTTCCTTTGCTAATGCAAGTTCAGATCAAAATTCCATGGCTACCTTATTTAACATCGATTTTCATTTTTGCGATACTCAATTTTTTGCGATTTACAGTTCCAAATTTCATAGCTACGTATCCTATTTAATATCAAATTACATTCTTTGTCAATTAACACACAATATCAAATTTTGTTTTCAATATATGACACATGGTTGAAATCAGAAAAAGAAAATCTTTCTAGCTGTGTCAAAATCCAATATGGCTTTTGCCCAATATCTCTAAAAAAATGAAAGGTTCCTTAACTACGAGTCCTGATGTGCTTCCTGCATTCTTTTTGAAAGATTGCGCCGAAAGCTTGGTTAAACTCCTAACAATTATTTTCAATAAGGTTTATTTGTCAGAAAACATTCCCTGATGAATGGAAACGTTCAAAAGTTACACCTGTTTTTAAGTCTAGTTGCCGAAGTGATATTACAAACTATCGGCCCATCTCTTTGATTGCAAACTGTGCAAAAATCTTGGAGACAATATTATATAACAAAATTTATGACCATGTGAAACCATTTCTACATCACAACCAACATGGTTTCCTAAAAGGCAGATCGACAGTGACCAATTTAACCAATTTCATCCAGCTTGTACATATGTGAAGCTCTTGATGAGCGTAAACAAGTTGACGTCGTTTATACAGATTTTAGTAAAACCTTTGACCGTGTACCACATCATTTGCTACTACAGAAGTTAAAGCATTATGGTCTACATGCCAATTTTCTTCTGTAACTCCAAAGTTATTTAACTGGAAGGCAACAATTTGTTGAATATGAAGGTGTCAGATCTCGCACTTTTCTTGCACGCAGTGGGGTAGCTCAGGGTTCAAATCTTGGGCCTTTATTATTCATATTATTTATCGATGATGTTTGTAACGTAGTTGGTACTGACTGTTTACTATATGCTGATGACTTAAAAATTTTTCGTATCATTAATTCTGCTGAAGACTGTGATATTCTTCAAAGCAAGATTGTTCTCTTGCATAGTTGGTGGTAAAAAAATATCAACACAAAAAAAATGTAAAGCGATGACATACAGTCATAAACCTGTTAATATAAACTACAACTATGTAATTGATGATATAAGTCTTCAAGAATGCTCTGTAGTTAAGGATTTAGGCGTAGTTTTTGATAGCAAATTAACATTTAATAACCACACCAATATTATGAGATCATGTAAAGACTTTGTAGATATTACTTTATACAATTCTTTAGTTCGTAGTAAATTTGGTTATTGCTGTGTGGTTTGGTCACCTATGTATGTATGTACTTTAAATATATCAACTTACTAGAGTCGTTACAAAAGCGATTTTTAAGGTATGTATGTATATTTTAAGAAGTACGGTACTTTTTCTGTTTTATCGTATGAATTCCTGATACTAGATTTTAATTTTCAAAGCCTCTATGATCATATAAAGGTCATTTCATTATTATATCTATATAAATTGATTCACAATATTGTTGATAACTCTGTATTTTTGATCAACGCTTAATATTTGATATTGTTTTCAAAATCGTAAACGGATACCGGCGATATTGGTCTGTAGTTTTTTAATTCTCGTTGATCATTCTTCTTATATAACGCTAACACCTCAGCTATTTTCAAGCACTGGGAAAACAACCGTCACTAAAACTATACGAACTTTGTGCAACTAGTTGTAGCACGTCAACATAAATTATAGTGCCTTAATAACAACCAATTAAAACTTATTTAATTTACCATTATTACCAAGTTGAATTAAATTGGCATTTCTTAATTTATAGTGACAATCGGTATAATTTATTATTATCCTAGAACGGATGGACTTGTTTTTTAAGTGAACGGAAGATAATACTTATGTGATTTAACAGCATTATATAAACTTTACGTTATATTTTTGAAACGAACGCAAATTATAGGTTTTCTCAATTGAAATCGAAAATTCGATTCAATCTTAGATCACGTGTTGAATACTCAAACACTTCCGAATTTCATTTCAACACGCGCATCATTTCCACATTACGTTTCCTCCACCTTTCTCTCTGCCAATGTAAAGGTTATTCAACCGCAATTCTCGAGAGCTATTACAAACGCACACACTCGTAGAATTAGCTACAAAGCAATAACCAAGGTTGTAAAACTAATAAAAAAAAACTCGAAGAAAGTCCACGATCAACTTTCATGTGCACCGAGAAGAAAGCGGTCTTGAACGAACCGGAAATTTTACGTCGAACTATAGACGTCACGTGGAAGCGTTAGTCCATATCTAGGCCAAGGAAACGTGCATACGTATGTACAATTTATAGAAACGCTAAAAATAATCGCTCGTGAACATTGCGAATTTGAGCAATAAGAAAAAAATTCAATTACGTTTTATAATGGAACATCGCTGCCAAACACAGTTGTGACTGTGAATTCGTTTTCTGATTTAATTCGATTTGAAACGTGGATGCACGGTTGTTATTATTGGGACATGTTGAAGATTTGGAGAATGCTTCACAGAATTCATTTTTAATATGTATTCGTCTTTATACTACCAAGTGACTATAAATGTTTGTAACAAATATTTACTTTGGCAACACTGAAAAATTAGCTTGCCTGGTTATTCATTAGGTACAACTTTGTAGGTTATGTCATTTGTATCATATGGATGCGTTATGCATGTTTGTTTACTGATACCGTAAGCAAGATTTGTAGAAAACGATGGATGAAACAAGTTTTTTGAACGCATATTTTAAACGACTAAATAAAAATTATTCAAAGAATATGCTCAAAGTGTCGACCTTCCACTGCTAAACAACGCTGTACTAGTCGTGATAAATTGTTAAATACATTAGTTAACATTTCAGGTCGTATATTTGCTGTTGCCTCCTCAATAGCGTTCCGTAACTGTTGTAAATTCTGTATTTGATTCCGGTATATTGTGTTTTTCAAATAAGGGAACAAAAAGAAATCTAGCGGCGTCAAATCGGAAGATCTACTTGGCCACAAACCTACACTAATCAAACGGTCTGGGAAGAATTGGTGTAAATAATTGATTTTTATTTGTGCAGTGTGTGCTGTAGGTAGCTGAATCTTGCTGAAAATAACCACTCGTTCACTCTATGTCATCCAATTGATTTATAAATGATTCCAAAATAATGGTTTGGTAGCGTTGAGCATTAATCGTTTCTTGAAAGAATATCGGACCAATAATTCTTTGTCGTAACATTGCCACCCAAACACCGATTGTAACTGGATGCAATGGCACTTGGATTAAGTTCTGCGGATTCTCTGCCGACCAAGTTCTGAAGTTCTGGGAATTAACATAACCAGACAGATGAAACCAAGCCTCATCCGAATAAAAAGTGATATTTTACTGGTCAATATTATTATGCAGATTGTTATTATGTATACCAGTAACAAAACTGTGTTCGTAATACGAAATCAGGTGGGTGAAGTTGCTGAACAATTGTAAATTTAACGGATGTAAATGTAAATGCTTTTTTAGGATCTTATGAGTGGATTCATAGGAAAGTTCTGGAAAGGACGTAAGAAAGGTTAAAAGGAAATAATAGTAATTGATAATGAGACTTTACCTATTTGTTGAGATAAACGACGTACTGAAATATGAGGATTTTCTGCAACACTTTCATTAACATTATTCAAAACATCAGGTGTAGCAACAGTGGGACGGCCAGTAGATTTACCTGTAGCCACATTACCGGTGTTCAAAAACCTTTCAACAATTCTTGTAGTGCGTATAGTAAAGCTACGGTAATCAACTTGGTCCTCTGGATACATTGCAACAAATTGCTCAAAAGTTGATTGCAGCGAATATATCCAATTACCGTCATCATTTTGTAAGCCGCTTCGAAAATAAGCCATTACAATAAATGTGTTTTGCTCAATAGTAAATACCATTGTTAAAATGAAATTGAGTGGTTTTATTCGTATGACTTTAACTTTGACAAATATGACAAATTTAAATTTAAAAATCAGGTGTGCTAACATAAAATTACAGAAGGGTTGCCAATTTAAGTCGAAAATTTACAATCATTTATAGTCGCCCGTTATAATAACCTACATAATTAAATATTGATTCTTTTCGAAAAATTATTTTTTAATTCTATTCTATTGCTACTCACAGCTAACACACATAAGAACGTTTCCAAATCTGCGGCGACCTTAATGAAGGACATGATATGATATAATACAGGGCAAAAAATGAATGTCAAGATATTAATCTTGATGAATACTTAATTTGGAAAGAACATGTTTCGTAGCTCCGTAAAAAACTTGTTTGCGCATTATCATCTGAGCAACTGTACCAATTTATTCCTTTTGGGAACTTTTAATTTGCTTCCAATCATTCCATCATCATATACATACATACATACATATCACTACGAGTCCGTATAAGGTGATGGTAGCTTTCTGTGAATAGCGTATCGCGTACGGCGTTGAAATAATGCGTTGTACCTAATTGTCTTTTAATTTGATTGGAAAAAAAGTAAACTTTGAAAAAGTAACTACTAACAATACTCCATAATAAAGATCAAATCATTAATTGATTTTTTCAAGCAGCTATTACAATTAATTAAGAGATAAATTTTTGTTTCATTTTTAACAACGCTAGATAAAAAAATAAGGAAATAGTTTGATATTTACTGTAAGGCCACAATTATTAGAATCAGCTACGTATTATAAACTGCCAAATTAAGCGCAATGACTCCTATTGTTTGAAAAAACAACACCATTTGTTCTCTTTCATTGCCACCAAAAAAGTTAGCCAGCTTTGTAGAAAGCAATCGATCATCTAGGTGCGTTATTGATATTAGTTGAGCTACTACAGTTGCCGAAGCGCCTTATCAATAGTTTGGCTGTTGGTTTATGAATACCCACTTACAAATGTTCATACGATTATAAATTGTTTGCACTGCATTCTTTAGTGTCTCGACGAATATAAATATACATTCAGTCAGGTCCGTAATATAATTCTGTAATATAAAAATTTCGTACGAGAATTAATAAATTTATATAAATTTATTGTGGCATATTTAGGTGTGATCCTGTTCGGACATTACATATTTACTACTCCATCTTTTTATTGCTGGAACAGCTTGTATAGCTTTAGGAGATGTATGTACTAATAGTAGTAATAGCATAATTCCTACATCATTGGTGGGAATTGAAATATTGCAAGCATTTTGTCGTAAAGTGTTGATAAAATTTATTAAAATTCAGAAATGATATTCGTTGTAAAAGGAAGCAGCAGATTGCGTAGCGAAAGTGAAAGTTTGAAAAAAACAAACTGGAAAAAGAGATTAAGTAGCGACAAGGAAAATGGTGCATATACTGCATGTAGGTATCTACTTAAGTCGTATCACTATGTGAATGTATAAATATCGTGCAGATAATAATCAACAATATGTATGTACTTGACAAATATGTACATAAATATCTAGAGAATTCTATATCAGGGCAACTGTTTTAGAAGCGGCAATTATCTTTAAAGCAGCTGAGGTTAGTTATGTACATTATTTTTTATAGAAAATTGAGATATCAGTCAAAGTAGATTCTAAAAATATATGACCTAATACATTCTTGACATCATAAAGTCCACGAGTTTTATCAGTATAAATTACCACAATTACTAAGTTTTTGGCCCAAGACCATTTATGAACAAAATAAAAATGAGTCAAAGCTGTCAAACAATTTTTGAATATCAGTACTTACAAGCAAAACCATCTAGACAACTCTGCCGCAAAAGTTTTAGCCATGAAAAAATGCGTCATGAAGGAATTCATCATCTACTTTGATAACAGATTGTAGACAAAATTCGTAATTGGCTATCAAGACTTAGTTTTGAGCTCGAGATAAGGGAAAACCAGGACGGTCTTATATCAGCCCGCATACAGGATGTCCTGAACATAACTTGGCCATAGTGTGTACAAGAATATCTCAACATGAATCCATGATTCTTCAGAGAAGTGAAATATGTGTCTGCCTAGCTAAAGTCAGATCTATGGTTAAAACAGGGAAAACAACAAACAAAGACTACTGTAAGAAATACAACCGTTAGCTTGCGTAGGAATTACAAGCGCAAATCGAATGTTTCCAACCACAGCAATGGAGGTCCTTTTATATCAGATTCTCTTCAACATACAGTCAGGCTGGAACTAAACGGTTTAAAAACCAGAAACTTTACCTGGCCATCTCCAAATACTACAAAAACTTAGAGAATTGGTGAATTGAAACGATCACATAACAGTGGTTGACTTCACAATACGTCTGAAGTGGTACTCCGAAACAGTCAAAAGAGGTAATTCAGCGGATATAGACCACAGGATCCGATACTAACAAATCCTAAGCAAACATAGACATAGGTGTCTATGGGGCCAAATGTAAGACTTTTGGCAGCATTAGATATAATCCTAATAAAGCAGAACTACTTGGTGATCCTAGTTATAATAATTTGAACCTTTCTAACAATGGCGATAGAAGCCCTTTTAGATCTGCAGATCTGAACAAAATACAGTTGTCAGATTAAAAGATTTCATGAGATACACTGGGATACCTTTGGTTGTATATACTTGCTCAAATTGCAGCAATGGTGGCGAAATATAAGACTTTGCCGGTATTATATGTATATGTATGTAAAAGCACAACCTTAACCTGATTTTGTTGTTATTATCAATGCATACAAAATAGCTGTGGTGCTACTTCCAAAAAAAAAAGAAGATATCTCTATTGACGTTCCCTCTAGGACAGAGACTTTCGTAGAATTTATAAGCACATGCTCAGTCTTAATTGATTTAGTTTGGTCTCACATATTAAGTGACATCAAGGTTTGACCCCAACAAACAGTTTGAAGTTGTAATCCAAGATCGCCACTATGCCAATTTAGCAAACTGCAGGACCCATTTAGCTAGAGTCAAACTTATGATAAAAATAAACGAAATCAAAGAAGAAGGTCTACTGCAAAAAGTACATATAGCGAGTTGCACAAGCGCAATCCTTAAAGAGTTGGTGAATTTAAAAGCTCAGATGACACCAAGTGTTGTATTCAACAACCAATCTGAAGTGGCAATTGAAGCAGCCAAATGTGGGAACTCAGTGGACATAACCTACAAGACCTGGTACTGACAAATACAGAAATAGGTGCCTACGGGGCTAAATGTAAGATTTTTGCAGCATTTGGTACAATCCCAATAATTTTTGCTAAACCAAGATACGATGTTTACAAGAGGATCTAAACATCAACGGATACAAAAGAACTGTGGTTGCATTCATGAAGATAGCTGAAAGCTATTTCTGCCAATGTTCTCAGTGGAGGGAACGGTTGCTTGCATAATTGGAATTTTTCTAAAAATGTGCTTTTTTGTTTCTACACATGTATAGGAAAGCAATGGTATACGCCATTAGGCCAGAACAAAACGCAATCGTCATATCCGAAGACTTCATCGGCTATGCCCTAATTCTACAACTACTCATAGGTTGGCTTCTTTGATGAATCCCCATCTACCTAGCTAAAGTCTGACATGGTTGTGTCTATATACCTGCTGCAATCGCGGCAATGGAGGCTAAATGTAAGATTTTGGCTGTATTAGGTATAGGAATAATAATTTTCTCAAGCTAAAACACTTGCCCATCTTAACCTGATTTTGTTGTATCTCTATTGACGTTCTCTCTAGGATAGCCTTCTCAGCAATAGCGGTAGAGGCTATTTTAGATCTTCTCTTGCATATTCAAGTGAATAAAGGAAAGAGATGATGGTCACCATTAGACTAGAACAGTACAGAGAAGTTGTAATCCAAGATCAGCATTCTAACAATTTAGCAAATCTAAACTGCAGGAGTTTTCCTCATGTTGGTGTACAGATGGATCCCAAACAGAAATCTTTTCATTGCGTTAGGTATAATCCCAATAATTTTTGAAGCAGAGACGTGACCAAGGTATGTTTGTAAACGTGTAATCATCCTCGCAGGCAGCTGTGTACTTGTCCTGGAATTATTTGTTAATCTTCAGAATTCTAATCTATAGCAACAGAGTTATACTGATGTGAATCCAGTGCTAAATCACTGGACACGTAACGGATATGGACCTAATGGTCTTACAAAGAAAGTGGTGGAATTTCATTTGGTTAGATTTAAACCAATAGATCATCTTCGACAGTGGAAGACTGATCTCTCTCATGTATATAAATACCTCAACCGATAATATCTTAACACCATCACAGCTTTATTCACTTGACCGGCCGTCTGTGGTGTCACTTCAAGAGGATGGCTAAGATTAACAGAATGCAGATTTTTGAAAAGTTATAAATAAACCCCTTTTCTGATTTTTAATTTTATTCGATATTGATATTTGATATTGTTCTTTATTTATTTGTTGTTTACTTAACTTGTACGTGTGCTTTACTATTTATGTGTTTAGCAATGAAGCAATGGACGTCATAACATTCAGTTCTGTTATTAATGTTACTATATATTGTGTTTAGAGAACAATAAGTCTGATAAATAAAAATGTGTTATTGTTTTTAAACGTGATAAATATCCTTCAATAGAAACAATGCCGGCCATTGTTTCAGTTTTATTCATTTTAAAACACAGTCTAAGTAGTAAAACTGAAAATATTTTGAATATTTGAAATATGTATGTGGTTTTAACGGAAGTAGCCATCTTTAAAATTGAACGCCGAATAGATATAAATGATCTAATTTTTATAATTCAAAGAGTTAGTCTGTACTAATATTTACCAAAACCAAGTATGGATAAAATATATGCAAATATTTATTTATTGTGGTACATTTATGTATTTTTTATATTCCATTAAATGCATCTCAAATAACTTTGAATATAATACACTCTTATAATAAATAAGTACATACTTACTTAAGTAAATAATACATAAAAAGTAATTTACTTATATCTGAAAAAATCATGTAGCAAATTCAATATTAGAATCTAATTGCTTCAAATTCGATTTATACTCGATTTATACAGTACGAACGTGAAGCCAAATTAGCGATATTTTCCTATTTTTTTCTTATCGAACGATATCTCAACTTCTTATTTTTAATTCTAGTGGATTAGACAGCTTGTCTTGCACGCAATGCGTATCCCTCCTGAAAAGATTGGCAGAAGAAGGAAGAACTGTTGTCTGTACCATTCACCAGCCTTCGGCACTAATATTCGAAAAATTCGATAAACTCTACGCCCTCTCAGCAGGTGTTTGTATCTATGATGGTACGATAGGAAATCTACTTCCTCACCTATCCGGTTTGGGCTTGACATGTCCGCCTTACCACAATCCAGCTGATTTTTGTAAGTAATTCGAATACGAGTACAATCATCAATAAACAGTGAAAGGTTGTTATTTTCATTTCCTTTTTCTTTTTAAGTGATGGAAGTCGCTATTGGCGAGCACGGAATTACAGTGGAAGAATTATCTAAAGCTGAATTTACTGAACAACCTCGTGAAAGTATTAAAGGTAAGACATGATATTAATGGAAATTTACAGCGATTTTTCTATTGTTAATTCTGTAAATAATTTACGGTAGCTAATGATTTGGATAAAGTTTTTTATTAATTTAAATAAATGCAGATTAGATTGATATTTTATAGCAGTGCAATAAACGGTAATTAACTTGAATAATTTAGCAGGTGTTAAAACAGATGCTATGAGTCAACTACACCTTTGAATAAAATCATCTGCGGTATTTTTCCTCTAAAAATATCAACATTCCCTTCAAGAACAACGTGCTATAAATACTTGACATACTTGAACTTGATTCTTCAGTAGGTTGTATGGAAACATACAAGTTTCCTACATACTTCATTAATGTAAGATATTTATGAGTCATAGGTACATACTTTAATATGACATAACTATAGTAGCACATAAACATACATATCCTAACCAAGTAACCGACATTTTGAAATTTAGCGGGCGAGGAGGTGTTCTAATTCTAGTTGATAATAATGATAGTAGTTGTAATGCTTTAGATTCAATTGTCATTTACCTATATCTCAGTTGCTTCACCACTATCAACTAAAACATTTCAATGTTCAATTGACTTCTCCGTAACTCAGTTTTCCAACTGCCCAGTGGTTTTTCGTTTAATCCTGGTCAGATTATGATCTTGAACTTTCTACATCGTAAGAGCAGTTTGCAGAGCTTTTAGCTCAGGTTTCCTAATTTCTTCTCCATGGTGTGTAACCATTGCTTAACTACCCGTTACTGCATTGTGTAACGCAATGGTCTAATAAATAATACATTTCTGACAGTGATAATTGGCGGTCCAAATCGTAAAATCTCTTCTCTCATAACTGCTATTATCCTGTTTGTTGTTCATGAATGGTCTCCAAACAGTCAAGATAAACATGCTGCTGCGGCAATAATGTATTATACATATATTCATAAGGATGAAAAATGTGTGCTTTTGAAGCTCTTGTGCAACCTCTGCAGGTGTTACTTATTATCTATATGTTGGTATGCGTCGGGCTTTTCTTCAGTAGTACACTTTAATATCTACAGTAATGCCCAACCATAACACTGCAAGACAGAGACTTTGACTATGCTGGGCGGGAACTTTGAAGAAAATATCTTGCGGCCAAACCCAATAAAAACTCAACTGAGTGCTTTTCATATAAGAAACAAACAAGCCAGACTGAAATTAAAAGTCAACTGGCACGAAAACTATGTCCCATTGAACCGCATCCCCACCTAATTGCTGTACCTACACCTACAAGTATGTTAGGACGAAGCAAAAAATTATGACTAGAAAAAAAGCTAGCCTCCAGTAAATGGGGGGCTCGGCCTACCGTAGGGCGTACCTAGGATAACAGCTGAGACAGTAAGTTTCTCTACTGCAGAATATCGGTGCTCGGTACGGGGCAGATCAGACCACGCTAATGAAATCAATACGTCTCCGAATGAGATCTGCCGAATTGCAACCGAATGCATGGAAGCCACATTTTGATCAACACTCTCCTAAGCATTCGGGTTTGTCTGTTCTTAGAAACGCCATCAGGCCTCAGAATACGCAGAAAATTTTGAACTAACCTTGAACCACACCCATTATACGGCAAATACATATGTGACACCCAGTAGATTCAAGTTTTCTTAAAGAGGTAGACGAAGAGTCTTCAGAAGTTTAGTCAATGCGCCAAGAAAACCTTAGCGCTTAAACGTGGCAAATTACAGCCGGGTGCATGAAATCCACACCTTGACCAACTCTCTCCGAAGCATTAGGGTTTGCCTGTTCTTAAAAACGCCATCAGGCCGCAGAATACACAGAAAACATTGAGCTAACGTTTAATGAACCACACCCATTATACGGCAAATATGTGACACCTAGTAAATTCAAGTCTTCTTAAAGAGGTAGACGAAGAGTCTTCAGAAGTTTAGTCAATGCGCCAAGAAAACGTTAGCGCTTAAACGTGGCAAATTACAACCGGCTGCATGAAAGCCACACCTTGACCAACTCTCTCTGAAGCATTAGGGTTTGCCTGTTTCTAAAAACGTCGTCAAGCTGCAGAATACACAGAAAAATTTAAACTAACCTTTAATGAAACACGCCCATTAGCAGGCAAATATATGACACCCGAGTTTTCTTAAAGAAGTAGACGAAGAATGTCCAGAACATTACCCAATACGCCAAGAAAACCCTAGCGGAATAGATTTCGATTGGTGAATATGGCAAATGTTAAATTGTAACAGAACGGCAGTTGCGTCAGTTAAAACCAATAAAGTCAGATGTAACCAAAAAGACCAGCACGATAGTCGTTGGGACTGCAGAGAAATACAGGACATGAGACACCTGGCAACCTGCAGCAATTGCCCGATAACATATTCGTCCAAGGATTTATCGAATGCAGAACAGAATGTTGATGAATGTCGATTTGGATATAAAAAAGCAAAAGAAAATCTTTAGTCATTGTTTTGGTATAACAATTTACATCTTCTTAAATCATTTATTCCAAGTTTGACTTTGCAAATTCTTGTGGTAGATTACTTCTTCACTGTGATTTCTTAATAGCTTTCTTAGTACTCAGTAATGCATTGAATTGCTGTATTTGTACCGATTTAACTTCAAATTCGTCTATAGCTCTTCTAAATTTCTCTAAATTGTCCACATTGATTTGGGAAATGCACTCCTGCATCATCACATGGCCTGGATTTACTTCTATTGCCTTTATTTTGTTAGGCTTTGTAGATAGCCCATATTTATCGTATTTGCAGCAATTTAAATGGATTGTACTAATCGTTCTAAGTCTTCAGAGGACTTCTCCTTTTATGGATCCTTGCAATTTGATGTCATCAAAAACATCTTACTCGTTTCATTCTTTACAATAATTGGTCTATAAATTGTTGCGAGAAATTTGATATTATCGACCTGTATATCCAAATATGTTAGACTTATTTGTAGTTGTTTCAAAATATTTTCAAGTTTTGAATTTATCGGTAGAGGTCGCATAAATGTTGCTCTAACCCTAGGATACTTAAGTAATAAATATAAATGATAAAAATGTCATGGGCCATCGTTTAGTTTGCCTCTTGCACGTGTATGTCGACACCATTTGATCCATGATGTCAACACCGCCCTTTGTTTTGTTATAATGAGATAATTTCAGGCTTCCTCTTAGAGTCGTCATTGATAGATGCGTCCTGGTGTATGGGGCTTAGTAAAATTACGCATTTCTTCTTTTTACGTGCGTAAGTTACCATGGATACGTTATTTTGAAAGCTAAACAATGAAGAGTAGATTACACGATCTTTTGAGGTTTTCATTTCTTTCGGAATGTCACGCTTATTCTGACGTGCTGTACCCACAACAGTAATATTTTTATCCAACAAATAAGTTGCTAGCGGAACACTAGTGAAGAAATTGTCTACTGTGCGACTGAGACCAGAATTATGAATGCTACCCACAAGAGTTTGTACTACTTGGGGCGCCAGGTTTTTATGCGGAGGGTCTCTGGGCTGGCGACCAACATAAATTAAACCATCCAATGTAGATTCACACATCCAAAATATTTTAAGTCCATATTTTGCCAATTTACTTGGCATATACTGAACGAAGGTGCATCTACCTCTAAGCCCAAAGAGTTGTTCATCAATAGTCACATTAGTATCAATGAGAAGAAATGCTGAATAAATAAATCCCAAATGTAGGACACCATTGCTAACTTATCGGTTTCCAAACAAGCATTCTGGGTTCTCCTGTCATCAAATCTAACGAATCGTCGTATTTCTTCAAAGCGAAATATGGACATTGTGGCTCGGTATATAGCATTGGCAAATTCACCACAAAACAGTTCTCTCGTAGGAACATTCCAGCATCTGTCAACTTCCGCATGAATAAGTAAACCACAGAATGCAAGAAATTCATCAACAGTTATATCTTTCCACTGATTCCCTTTTGCCCCGTAAACATGTTTGCCCTCTAAATTAGTACAGTTCACAACTTCTTATACAATAACTGGAGTTACAAATAACGGAAACGCTTCATTTGGTGTTGCAGCAGGTGTGCTTGTTAGTCCTGGCGTACGCCGAATAATGTGTGATTAAATTTAATTTTTTGCTGGAGGTTCCAGTGTGCAGTTCAGACCACTTGGAGCAATGTAACCACTCGTTGAAGGCCTATCAATATCATCAACATCGTCCTCTGAGTTATCGTCGCCATGATCAGAACTGGATCCAGAATACTCATCAGAATTCAATTCGAAATTTGTTTCTTCTGTGTCATCAGTTTCTGCTTCTGACACATCACTTCCTTCAGAATGCAGATCATCACATTCAGTTGGCCACTTCGACAGTGCTTCTTCATAGTCGGAGGCACCAAATCTCACGCTTTACACATACCTTTTTGAGGCCATTATCATATGTATCTTACAAGTTCACTCAATCCAACTTCTATTGCAACCGAATAAAAATCAGCTGCACCTATTTTTAAACATCCAGCAGTAATGCAGGTTTTGACTTGCACAGACACGCGCAGCAGTGCCTGACAAATTATAACAACTCTCAACCTAATGGAAATGCTGCTAATGGAAATAATTTTTTTCTTCGATTCTTTCTAATTACACTTGAATGTTTTCGAATGAAGTGTGTGTTGAATAAAGACGTGTTTAGAACATAGCTAAATGCTCAAGTCGATTTAAATTTATTCTAAGAAAATTATGAGTAACTAAATTCTCACCGGGCCTAAGAGGCTCGGTTTATGCATCCTAGGGCTAATTACTACTTCGAGTCTTGAAATATGTATACATACCGCAATAGAGCATCCAACTCCACAGATATATAGCATTTCAATGTAGTTGATCATAATATTTGCATTATAGAATAAATAAAGTAGTTCATGACAACTTGTGTACCAAAAATTCGATAAAACGTATAGTGCGAATATCCAAGCAGCTTTTTCCGATACTTTTAATTTAGTTTAAAATTTTCTATCGTCTATTATTTCTCGCGTCGGAAATCGAAAAGTTTCAACGGTTAACCTCTATAATAAAGAACTCTCATTATCGTAACACACCTACATAGATGCACACCAATAAATAAGACGAACATATTATTTACACAGTTGTTAAATTAATTCTTTCATTTCCTACAGATAAGAAACTCGAATCGCAATCATCCATGGGCAACAATAGCATCGCAGTTGATACATTACCATCACCTGCAAGCGTTCTGATGCAATTCCTACTGTTATATAAGAGAAACCTGATAATGGCTAAACGGAAATATGTAAGTGTTATTACTTCTATTCAGTAAATATAACAGGGAGCTGCGCGTTAAATTTTAGACGAACTAGTTTGAAGTTTACGAAATTTAGAAACCATATTTCATAAGATTTTCTCGTACGACATTGCGGTTAATCGCAATTTGTTACGCTGTGTAAATGTAATCAAAATAATACGAATTATCAAGGACATTTATCGCCGAGAAATAACCAATTTGTAAAGAAAAAATTGTGTTGTGGCGTTGGAATTTAGCACGCGACTGGATATTTGTTTTCGATTAAATAAATTCGCATTAAAAACTGAAATATTAGCATTAAGACAAAAAATTGAAGAAACACCCAAAGTTACAAACTGGTCCTCTCTTCATCTGTGAACTTCCTTTTTGTCTCTTATCCTGTTTATTAGCAATATTTTCATGCAAGTTTATAAACCGCAACAGCTAAACCTATGCGAGCATAACCTTAACCGCAAAGATTCTTTTTACTTTCTGGCAGTTATCAATCATATCAATTGTAGAGTCTTATTGTGTGTTTTACAATACATTTTAATCTTCAATAAAAAACCTCGCTACCAAAGACCAAGTAGCAACCATTTTTTTCGATACACATTCGAACCTGATTTCTGAAAGTTTACATCACTCGAGCAGCAATTTGAGGCAATATTCCTCTAATTTCTTGGTGTATTGCCGCTTTCAATTCGTCAGTGGTTCGGGGATGGTGTTGAAAACCTTCCCCTTCAGGTAGCCTCAAAATAGTCTCATGGGGCAAGATCTGGTGAACGCGCAGGCCACCCAACGTCTCCACGTAATGAGATAACGTGTCCTGAAAACATTTCCCTTAAAACGTCTATTGTCCTTCTTGCCGTATGAGCAGTAGCTCCATCCTGTTGAAACCGCACATTCAGATGTTCAAATTCTCTAAGTTTTTGCTCTAAAAAATTGCGGAACATGTCGGTATATCGATCGGCAGTTACGGTAAGCGATACGCCTCCCTCTTCAAACAAAATAAGAACCCCGAAATTCTGCTTGTTCACACAACCACGATCATCATTTTCTATGGGCGGAATGTCAGATCGGCTGATCTGACAAACCCAAAGTAGGGACATGTTTAACAGCTGAACGGCTAGGAGATCGCTCAACTGCTTATCTTACAGCTGCAACATTTTCTGGTATCCTAACTTCTGGATCTACCAGTTGATTTTCTCTTTAAGTGGATCCAAAATTTGGAACCCACAACAGTATTGTTTTGCAATCTAAAACCAGAGCATGTCTACCAACCGCGAAGTGAGTACAAAAAGTTCTTTGCGTCGTAATCACAGATTCGTAAATGTTTCGATAAGGAAGGCACCATGGTCGCCCATCCAATTCATGACAACTGAAATAGCAGAGCCCGTGCTGACTACCCACTGCGCTAAGCTCCCCCTCTCTTTAGTGATTCGGCCACAGTGCAAAATGTGGGAGATCATTATGGAGGACTCTTAGGGTGCGCCAGTGGAATGTGGAGAAGTAATAAAACCAGTCAGGGTTAATAATAGTTGAAAAGTATATACAGGATGAAATGGCACAATAGATGCAGTTTATTGTGACTTTATTATTTTTTTAAAAGTACATTAAGCAAATGACTTCCACGAAGTTGAATACGTTCTTCAATTCTGACGCCCAAATTGTTCATAACGACGTCTCTAGTCTTCTCGTTAATGGCTCGAACTTCCTGGGTGATGCTATCTTTCAAGTCTTGTAGAATGCGAGGCGTATTAATGTATACTTTAGCCTTCAAATAACCCCACAAGAAATAGTCGGCAGCTGTTAAGTCCGGGGACCTAGGGGGAAAATTGATATCACCATTCCGTGAAATTAACCGTCAAGGAAACATGGTTGTTAATACGCGCAAAGCTATTCGTGACGTGTGGCTGGTGGCGCCATCTTGTTGAAACCATACGATATTCCCTCCAACACCTAAGCGTCGCAATTTTTGAGGTAAAAATGTTTCCAGTATTTCCGTATACCTTTCAGAAGTAACAGTCACAGTGGCACCATTCTGCTCAAAAAATAGGGTTCCAGTATTCCAAACTTGGCAAATCCACACCAAACTGTTACTTTTTGTCTATGCAGTGGGCGTTCGTGTAGCTGTTTTGGCTGTTCGTTACTCCAATATCTAAATATTTGCTTAGTTACCGCTCCCGAAACATAAAAATGAGCCTCGTCAGACATGATTAAATTCTCCAACAGGTTTGGCCTATCATTTAACAATTGTTGAAATTGTTGACAAAATTCCAGCCGGTTTGGTCTATCCTGCGGTGAAAGTTGATAAACAATTTGAATTTTGTATGGGTATAACATTAGATCTTTATGCATAATTCTCCGCAATGTGGTATTCGATAGATTTAGTGACTGGGACTGTCTTCTTGTTGAACGAGTAGGACTGCACTCTACAGCTTGTCTTACACGATCAATGTTTGCCGGTGTACGCACGGTAGGGGAAGAACCAACGAACTGATTACGGACACTGCCAATTTGTTGAAATTTCCGAAACCATGCTAAAATTGTCTTTCCGGTTCGAATATTACCTTACCGTTGCACGTTAAATTCCCGTCGAAATCTACGTTGAGTAGTAATAATCGACTTTGTTTCGATGTAAGCCGCCACGGCAAACACACGTTGTGCTATCTGCCAATTCTCCATGACAACTAAAATGGCATCTCAGAAACTCCTATGCAAGCGAAACGTCACTCTCTTACCTCTTTGAAGTTAGTCGGGGAAGGACGCCAAAACCAAGTACATTCCAGTAGCGCACCCTGATATGTTTTATCTCATTTTCAAGTTTGCCGCGCAAAATTGTTGCAGGCCTGTTAGCATCTGAGATTATCTTCATTTGATTTACTATCCAATCAAAATTCTCTAGACCAGTCAGTTTTTATCAGTTGTGTGGTTCGGTCTAATTAACACAATCTTCCGCTACAACCAAAAAGCATTTTGATTTTATGTGCAGTAGTATGCAATAGAGTTTTAGCAATGTTTCTTAATTTGACGAGAGTTTAGTGAATAAAAATCAGAAACAAGGAAAACATCTATTCGAGTGTCCCACAAAGTTTGGTAATTGAACCGTGGCTGTTTACTTGCAGACGCCATCTTAATAAATGTTTGAGATAATGGCACCAAATCTGCTGTAAACAGAATCAGTGGTGGATAAAGCAGATGTTAAAAGTAACAAAAGTTACTTACCTAAGCCCTCTCCTCCTCCTACCATATCACATCATATCATAGTAACTAACAATGCAATTAAAGCTCCCACTTCAAAATTATTTCAACTATCTTGCAATTAAAATGGCAAAACTGCTTTTTTCTTATTATTTCAATGATGGGCTACCTTGACTTAAATAATCTTTTGCCGTCAATTGCGTCTCAACAATGATGGATAGATCAGCCGCTGTAAAATATTATTACAAGTGCCACCAACAAGATTCTCTAACACTTTGAATTACTTAAGTGCCTATTACGATAAGAACTAGCTGGAAGTCTGGTGCCTAGCCTGATTTAATTGTTTTAGAAAAAACTACTACTACTAAAGTCTCTATTATTGGTAGACCACCTAAATTTCTTGAAGCTGTAGCGTGGAGTAAAAGAAGCATATTTTAGCGAATGACACAAACGAAAACATAATTCTTACTGTTACTTTTTCATGTCCGAATCTTACAACTACACCGTTTCGGCCCAAAAGCGGGCTAAATCAACTACTTCAGTGCTAGCATGCCACAAACTGTCGAATGTGTATTTTGCACTTCTCTGCATTCGCACTCAACCTCATCATCTATTATACCCCAATAGGGTGCGAAGGTTTCTCATGTAGGGCATATGTTTTTGGGGGTTTTACGCTGACAGATCTCGTAAATCTTCTTCTGGACTTGAACCGGTTAGGTCCTTGAAATTCCTCAAGTTGGTATGGAAAGTGTCTGTCATTAAACTTTTCTTTGAACCTTTCCAAACACACTTTCCAACAGACTCTTCGATCTGCTAGGGATGCAAACCTCGCTACTTGGTATACTAGTGGTAATGGGGTGGCTGTTATACAACCAGTGATTTGTTCCCTGCGAAAATGTAATATGCTCTAGCAGCAGTCAGAGCTCGCTAAATTGATTTCAAATTCTTGCAGTAAGTGCTTGACGTTTACCCAAACCTTCACCACAAGATTTTGTGCAAATCTATAGCGTTTACAAGTCAAGTTATCTACATACACATAATTATCTAATCAGAAAACATGAGCAAAATATAATAAATAAACAGCAAACGTTGGATAAGCAATTTATTTACACGTTCTCTAATTACGCCTATTCGTCATTAGCCAACGATAATTTTCTTAATTTAAAATGCGTGCGTATGTCGTTTTTTAAGGATTGTCTATTTTAACGAGAAGTGAAACAACGAATTCAATGTCATTAATTACGCCAAAAACAGTGTGTAATTAATTCCACTACAAGCGACAGTACATTTCTAATTTCCTGACAAGATTATTTAATTGGGCTGTCATTATAGATATTCTAATCTTTAAACCTTTAAATCTTATATAATTTATCGAATTAGAAAAATATTTTCCATGCATATTTAATTATCCATATTTAAAACAATTTTTTACATTAGAGATTGAATGACTCAAACAAGCTAATGTCAGTTTTTTAAACTTAGCGAAACGATCGCTTAATAAAACAAGAATGTTATAGCACCGGTAGAGTTTGATGAACTTGAAAAGAAAGTTGCTCCTCCGAAATCGATACGCAAGTGTTTACGAGGAAAAATATCGTTTTAATAAGTTACAACCTCTCATTAATGAGTTACTAATTGGACGGAAGGTTTTTAGTTAAAAACGGAAAAATACTGTTTACATACTATTCGATAAGCGTCTTCGTTTTGTGTAAATTGTTGTGTTACGTTTAACATTGTTTTGCCATTTAATTAGGACAAGATTGTTATGGCCTAACGTGTTTTTTTTTTTGATAATTGTTATCATCCAGAAATCAGAAAACAATTTGTTGATCTGTTTCGTTTATCTGAAATTATTGATTGTTCTTTCTCTCGGATATTTTATTTCATGATAAATAAGTTGGAATATTCTGCTAGACCCAAATTTCTTGATTGCTATTTAAGTTGGATTTCCCAGGTTGGTTTTATCGGATTGGTACCGCATTTTATAGATTTCGCGGTATAAAATTTAAATTTTTATGGTTTCTCGGAGCGATATAATCTCTCCTGTCGGTTTCCTTTTTTTTCGCGATAATGAATTATGGTCTAGTTGTTAATTAGCGAGGCCGCTTCTGTAATGAGAAAAATATTAGGTAGGTAATATGTTGTGCTTTTGTCAACATGCTTTGTTTGTCAACAATTCCTCAAGTTAAAAGAGATGATTAGTAGTTCCTGCTAATTCTAAATATCCAACTGATGTAAAAAGAATAACCAAGGTAGTATCATCTAATGTAGACAATAATTTTTCTATTATATTCAATTACAAAACATAAAATTGCATGTTTGTTTGCAACCTTTATAACTACTTGTAGTTAAAACCAAGGTGAAATTAGCTGCTAATTGCTTCATTATACAAATAAATACAAAAAAAAACTGCTAACAAAGATAATTATCAAGTGGATAATTATGACATTATGACAATTTGCATCTTGGCGAAAGCAATTGACATTAACTATGTATACAAACGTTGATAAATAATGGCAAACTGCAATTAACTGATAATAATGATGTTGAATGGTGGATACAAACTTTTTGTTAGATAAACTATAAATTACACTGCATTAAAAAGTCAGTATTTTATACCAGAGGCCGCTAAGTTAATTACTAGCTTATAAATTAAAGCTATATAAATTTATACAACGTAAGCTAATGTTAAAACTAGCTGCTCATTGCTTGCACATATTTTGATTAATATCTAATTGCATTGAATGTTATCAGAGGTCATGTGGTAAACTACTATCCACTAATTTAATTGTCAAAATGCTAACAAAAGAAGTATGTACAAAACTCCTTATCCACGTGCAGCCAAACTATGCCATCAACCATTCTGTTACAACGTTTGAAAAGATGCGGGCTACCCATCCTATTCCAGTTCTTCTAAAAATAAGTTATTTAGCAGCTGCACACCAGACATTTCCTATTTTCTTATTTCAACCAAGGCGGTTAAAAATAAAATTTTAGTTTGTGTCACTTCAATACCTACAATTTTGGAATGACACATGTCTATTTGGACGAAATGTACCTACACTTATTAGAGAATTGTGCAATTTCTTTGCACGGCCATAGACGTAGCCATATTTGGTCAAACTGTGAAAACTCATCCATATTGCTTCTTAAATAACCAAAGAACCATATCAAAACTTTAGGGTTGAAAATAACTGAAAACAACGATGAAAACGAATTATTTAATACTTTGAAATTGAAGCGTGGTGTCATTTCTCTTACACCATACTGTACACGTATTCACTAGACGCACAGATGCAAGCCAAGCGTCATATGTTAATACGACCTTGAACTACATTAGACCATTGTATCGTACGAAGTCAATGACCATACGTTTTAAAGGTACCTTTGCGTTTTTTTAAGTAATGTTATGACAATAAAATCGGTGATATGTTGAAGTTAGAGTGAAAAGGGCGTGTTTAATAGCAGCTTTCGATCGGTAAATGAAAATTTAAGCTGAGGGAAAGTCGCATTAAATGAAAACAATGTAATTACTGCAATTATGTTATGGTGCTTTAAGCTCTTTCGTAAAGGCTACTACAAAATTGAGTTCTTTTCTTTTATTTATGATAATTTGGTGGTCCTAAAACGGACCTTTTTGCTAGACAAGAGAAAATGTATTACAGGAAAGGCTCGATGTGTTGCCTATTTTCAAGAACACACGCCTGTAATCGTCGAGTAAATCCTGCACTGATCGGCTGCCGCTGTACAGTATGCGTCGAAGTTTGTGACATGAGAAATAATATTTTCTCGTTTACGCTTACAGATAGACCCAAGGTGTATCATATGTTTTTGTTTCTAAATCGTTGTAGCTATCATTCCTTAAAAGCATGCTTTGTATATCGCGGACACCCTGTATACTAATAATGTAATCTATACGCTTCTATCTTGATGGCCGGATAATCTTGAGACAGAGTTGATCTATTCTTATTCGAATCATCCATTCGTTTTCTTCTTTCAGGATTTTTTTCTAACCCAATCCAAACAAAATTATACCTGCATCTTCTTTATTATTATCATACTTCTTTTTCGATTTTTTGTTTATTTCTCTTATTTTCGCTCTCTGACATAGCAAGAGCGGATTTGATTCGGTATACAGTCAGGTCTAAAAAGGAATATGGTATAGGAATTGCTTTAGGAAAGACAGGACTGCGTTCCAAGCTGAGGTAACAGCAATTCATCACGCATTAGAGAGTAGTAAGTAGATTCATGGACCGTACTGGATAAAAGCATCGCAATGCAACATTTAAAGCGATCACTTTAGCAAGTCTTGATTCTAAGCTGGTTTGTGATTGCGTTAGCACACTAAATAAAGTGGGTTCGCAGAGGAAAGTAACATTGGACTGGATTCACAGCCACAAAGGCATGAAGGGAGAAAAGACGGCAGACGAAATAGCCAGACAATGTTCGTCAAGGTCATTCGGGGGAGCTGGTACCTCCTTCTGCATCACCAAAATGCAAATTAAAACGTCCATCAACGAATAGATACACAACAAGTACAAGGAATGCTGGCAAAGATCACCAGGACAAAGAACATCATTGTAGACTAAATATTCATTTAGACCTAACAGAAAACACTAAGCTGGAGGAGCAATCACCATACTCTTCAGTAAAATTCTTATTATTGATTTTGTCGCTATACTCCATTAGTTGCCAGCTCAAGACCATCAACCCCCATATGAAGTCAAGTTAGTCAAAAAATACCTCACTTCAACGTACTTTACTTATCAAGGGCAATACCGCCAACAAACTACCATGGGCTAGCATAGATTTTCTCCTTTCACCAGTTGTAGCTAACATTTTCATAGAAGATTTTGAAACTGAGGGTTAAACAACAACAACACCCTGACATCAAGTTTACTATAGAGATGAAAAACAAAATTGCCTCTAGTGTGGTTGACACATCGACTTACTACACTTACTAGTTCTGATAACCCTTTCGCAGTGGGCTTGGTGAGGATAAAGTTTCTAGTACTGGGAGTAGAAACTTCACAGCTCATACCTATATATAGGCACCGCTCTGAAAGACGATAGGCCTCATAAGTAAGGCAAAGTTAGAGGACACCTTCTAGGACAAATGAAAACTTTTATTTGGAAAAGTTTGTTTATTTAACAAATTAAGGTTTCAGTTCGGAATAGCTATTCGGCAACACTCTGTATACCAATAACAATTCTGGGAACTTAAGAAGGTGTAAAGATTAATACACCATGAGCAAATATCGTTGCATATATTCAATTTTGACCTAAAACAACTGCACCATCACAGCCTATGGCAGTATTGCTCTAGTTATTTGATATGGAATTTTATTCTCGTTTATGGGTATAATTTTTATTTCTTAATATTCATATTTAGGTTCCAGTTTATTAATGAAATGCTGTTAGTTCTTCGTCAATTTATGGCACAGTCAGTGTAGTGGAACTAAACCACTTTCGGGAATCATTTGCATTAATTAAATCCAATCACAATTTCAATAATTACGTTACCAATTAAAACTATCTCTTAAGTACGGTACCTGTATTTAAGTTGGTGTATTGATTATGTTAAGCTATATAGCTTGTCCGAGTTAACACTGTAGTTCTTGCGGTCTCGATACTATGTATAAATCTGTTTCTGTGTTAATAATACTTTTTGCCTCACAGTAGAAACTCTTTTCCTGGATTTCCCTAACAATCAACACCTTGACGACAAATTCACTATAGGAATTGAAATTAGCCATCAAATGGTCATTTAGGTAATTCTAAATTAAAATGGCCAAAAAATGTTCGCCTCTACCGTGGTTGACACGTCGAGTTAATATGATCTTCTGATATTCCTTACCTACCAGTTTCTTTTGTTTTATTTATGTTAATTGTTGTTGTCCACTTTAATACAATTCATGATTAAGAATCTAGGTACACTCCAATTTGAAAAACATAAAGTACAAACATTTAAAGTACAGTGCGACAAAACTAGAAAAAAAATAGTAATCAAGACATTTCACGTCTGTAAACTAGTTTGTTTTAGTTTGTTAAGTTTTGATATCTGATTTTACTTTAAAAATGTATGACGTATGTATTTCTTATTAATTTCAGTCAATCTATTTAAACCGTTTCCTGGCACACGTACTAATTGGTTTCTTATTCGGCTACTTATACTCGAGCTGCGGATATGGTGCCCAAACTGTTCTAGCTAATTACGTCTACCTTTATGGTTCTCTTCTATTAGTCGTTTACACGGGACAGATGTCAGTCACCCTATCATGTAAGTAAGGCCAGTATTGATTAATATTATTACCTATAAGTATTCTTTAAATGATTTCCTGTACCTGTAAGACAACATAAAAAAATATCCATTAAAACAATACTAGTTCGAGTTATTCACATTTTTATATGGATACTCAGGGTTCATCACGTAATTTAATCGTGTATATATATATATACACATACATAAATCAGTCTTTTATGTAGATCTATTATTATCAAGATCTCGTTGACGATACGTGACAGTCTGAACGAAACAATGACCAACTGCCACCAATCAAAACTTGATTAGGATTCTAAACATGTTGTAAATTACTTAATGAATCGACTCGTGTTTTTTCGACCTCAATGCTCTTCTTTTGTTATAAACGTCAGTATACCATGTCGATCCTGCTGTTTTATTGTAGTAATTAAAATAGATGATTGCTCAATTGATGGTATTATTGTACCTGGGAAGATCAATTTAGTTGGTTAAAAACGTAATAAGTAAGAAATCTAACATAAAATTAATTCTAATATATGTAATTATGGATTTATCAAGCTTTAGAACATTTTTAAGCAAATTGAGGAAGTTTTTCCCGAGATCTTATTACTATACACAATGTCGGTATCTTGTACCGAAGGACAAATAACCTGTCGGAGTAACATACATCATTCTTCGATGAGCACAACTCGGTAGAACCTTCTTGGAGCTGTCACAAGCTCTATTTTGAGCAAGTGCAGTACGTCGACCATAAAGAAAATGTGTATTTGTTGAAAAGCTGCCAACGATTAGCTTGTACAAATATCTATCATGAGCGCTTCCGAATTTCATCGCGTAATACATACAAACGAAAAGTAAAATAAAACGAAGCACAAAAAAATTAATTAAAAAAAATACACATATGACGTTTTGCCACTTATGTAAGTGGCTTCTTCAGTGAAAGGTGAGGTAGGAAAAATCAGAAGGCCATGATAACTCTATGTGTCAACCGCGCTAGAAGCGGAAACGATCTGGCGTATTGCCTAGGTATTTGTAAAGTTCAATTACTTGCCTTGAATAAAAGTCAGATCACATTCACCATCACATATAGTCGCACATTGTCTAAATTTCTTTTTGGCTCCCAAAGACATTCCGAAAGAGAAATTATATTCTTGGTAGAATCGTCAGTTCGCACTCTCTCACCCAAATGTGTTTGCTTTCTTAACAGAACCTCTCTAAAATTGAACAACATTGTCTTTGTCAAATCTTACTACGTATCTAAAATTTAAAATCTCTTATAAGATAGTGCCTACACCCAGCAGCGGATTTATGCCCCAGGCGCCTACGGGCAGTAAAAGCCTCCTCCCCCCTCCCCCATTTTCGAAAATACCCTCTCCTCACCCCCGCCAAACTAGCGGTGAAAAATAGAAGTTGTTTTAATAGGGATGTCAGAAGTAAATTTGTTTTTAAATTAAAAGTACTTTCTTTGCGATTGGTTTCTAGAAAACGATTCTACAATTTAATCAAAACCCAAACTTTTTGTTTTTTCAGACTCAATTGCAAAATCGCTATATCACTTCAGCATCCTTGAGTCATTATCGACCTAGTGTAGTTTTTTATTCTTTTTAGAACGGAAAATGATCTTTCCGCTGAGCAGTTGGGCGTTGGAATGGTCAAAAACAGTTTTAACGCGATATCAACATAAGGATAAACATCTTGAAGTTCATTGTCTTGCAAAATTTCATAAACCTGAAGGATATTTTTAGGTTGTTCTGGTACCTCTTCCAAAAATCCAAAAAAGTGCAAACATTCGTTCGAAAAAACTTCTGGCGCTGGTAAATCGTCCCTGTAAAAAGTACACAACTTCTTGCTATCATCTTTTAACTTGCCCATGTTAGTATCTTTTTCCACAAGAAACCCAAACAACGAACTCAGCTCATCGTACACAGTTTTTCTTTTAATCATTTCTGACTGCAATTTGTCCAGGATTACTTTGAACGTGTTGACTCTGAAATTGTCTCTACCAACTAACTCTACCTCGCCCTGTCGACCTTCATCTGCGTGCAGTTTCCTTTTCTTTTTTCTTTTCATTTCGTCTTCATAGAGATCAACTTCTGATTTCACCAGAGCACCATTTTCATAAATATCAAACTGATCAGTCAAACTTTCTATGTACTCCAACAAAGATCCATACAACTTTGATACAGATGATAAATCTGTTTCGGGAGATTGAAGTTTCTTACTTACAATGTTGAATCTACTCAGCAAATAGCCTCAAAGAATGGACAAAAACGCCGTTTGTAGCTTTTGAAGCCGCCGCAGGTAACAGGCCGTTTCACTTCTCGATGTCGTCTGAAATATATTTAAGGGCTTGTGCTATCTCCTCCCAATCCTCATTTAACGCCCTGCACGCGCTATCACGTACAGACCATCGCGTTTTTGACAATGTTTTCAGGGTCAAATTGGTTTTCTTAGTGAGAAAATTAGCTAATATTTCCCATCTTCTGGTTGAACCCGAGAAAAACGTCTAAATATTGTTCACAAACATAAAAAATTCTCGACTCTCTTTACAGCAACTAGTTGAGTACTCGCCGACCAAGTTAAGGGAATAAGCACTGCAGGGGGAGTAGAATGCTGTTGGACATTTTTCACGGATTCGAGCTTGGAGCCCAGAGTACTCTCCAGACATATTGGAGGCGTCATCATAGCTCTGACCTCTGCAGTTTGCTATGTCAATTCCGTGTTCCTCGGCATTCGCCGCCCCTAAAACTTTATCAAACTGTTGCCGCTCTGGGCACGGGCTACTGGCTACACCCCTATCGCATGATCCAACCTCAAAATTCAAACGTTATATCACCTGAATTAATTCATCTAACACACAAAAACGATACACAAGGAATCCAAATCATTTCGATGGTATTGCCTTCCTAAGATCTATGAACACAACATACCACCCAAAGCAATAGTTAATACTATAGATTTATTAGCCGACGACTTAGCACGACTTTACACATATCCTTAAACTCTTCACTAAAGTATTTATTTGCCGATTCCCTCGCTATAACCCACTAACTATCAGTCCAAGACCATTAATCGCCAGATCTGGCCAAATTACTCGAAAAATACCTTAGTACTAGTGTTGGGCACTCTAGTTCCTTTTGCGGACTCGTTCCGTTTCGTTCCAGTTTATCAAAGGAACGAGTCCGTCGGACGCGTTCCTTTGGAACTAAATCATCTATTAGCACATACAATCGTTTCCGTATATTCATGCATACATCAGTATCGTTCCGATTAGAATTGATATAAAGGAACTATATATGTACATATGTGGTGCACAGTGCTGATGTTGCCGGAATACAAAATAAATATTGTTCCAATTGTCCCAAAGGAACGAATCGAACGATGCTGCATTAGGAATGTATATCGAATGCCAACGGACAACGTTCAATTAGATCCGTACTCGGAACGATATCGGTCCAAACCAGCGAACTCGTTCCGTTCAGTTCTACGTGCGGAATAGTTCCTTTGAACCGAGTCCGGTCGGAACGACACAACATTACTTAGTACGTACTTTCTCTTCCAAGGACCAACAAACTTCTGAAACTGAATATTGTCATGGAGGCTTTCGAGGCAGTAGCTTTGAAACATCTTGATCTGAACCTTGAGGACTGATTGAGATACTTTTTTTTTACCTGCTATTCTAAGCTATATACCTTGTCAGAGTTAAGACTGTAGTTCTTGCGTTCTCGATACTGTGTATAAATCTGTTTCTGTGTTAATAATACTTTTGGCCTCACAATAGAAACTCTTTTCTTGAATTTCCCTAACAATCAACACCCTGACGTCAAATTCACTATAGGAATTGAAATTAGCCATCAAATGGTCATTTAGGTAATTCTAAATTAAAACGACCAAAAAATGTTCGCCTCTACCGTGGTTGACAGGTCGAGTTACTATGCTCTTCTGATATTCCTTACCTACCAGTTTCTTTCGTTTTATTTACTTAATTTTGTGGTTTATTTTATTTTATTTTTTGATTGTATATTTTTCCATTACTATGACGCGGTCAAAACCTGAAAACCCCTTACATTAGAGACTCGAACCGTGGATGCCTTCAGTTTTCATAAATGTCTCAAAAATGTCTATATACTATTTCGTATGCATTACTTTTGAAGAACTCTGTACATATTCTAATTAGTTTCTATTAAATTGCCAATATTATCATTATATTGTCATGTTATTCGTGTATCTATCTCAGTGCCATATATTCTTCTTTAAACAATTATGAGCACAACTAGGTCATATCCGCAGTTTGAATCGCATTTAAAATAATGAGAACCAACAAGTAGAGCAGTAAACAGTTTGTGTGAAAGTAGGAAATGGCACAATGCAACTGTTATCTGCATGCAGATTTAATGATGCATAAATATAATGACTAATGTGTTCTATATATTTTTTTCAGTTCCTTTGGAGATGAGAATTCTTTCACGGGAACATTTTAATCGATGGTACAAATTAACTCCGTACCTCTTAGCGGGGGTTTTAATAGAAATACCATTTCAAGTAAGTACCACTTGTTTGAATTGTTGTGTCTTTTTATTTAAATTTAACTTATTTTCCGTTTAATTCCAGGTTATCTGTACATGGTCGTATATAGTAATTACCTACTGGTTAACCGAACAACCGACTGATTACAGAGTATACTTCTTCGTCGTGTTTTGTACGTTGAGTACATTGTGCGCACAAGCTTGGGGGTACTTTATAGGAGCTACAACGCCCATAAAGGTATAGATTTTTTTAAATTAATCTCTCTAAAATGAAAATAAAACGTTATTATTATGATTACAGATTGCTGTATTTTTGGGACCAGTCTTAGCTTGCCTATTTTCAATTTTCGGATTCTGTATTCGTTATTTGGATACCCCGCTGATGTTCAGGTGGATGTACACGATCAGTTACTTCCGAGCGGGATTTCAAGGGCTAGTTTACTCGATATACGGTTTACCACGACCGAAGCTATATTGCCCCGAAAACGCCGTATATTGCCATTACCAATCGCCTAAAGACTTTTTAGGAGAAATGGACATGGGAGATGTAAATCTGTGGTCTAATATATCTATGATAATTATAATTAGTTTCTTAATGCACGCGTTTACATACGCTGCAGTTTGGTTTAAGTTACATAAACGTTAAATTCGAAAACGCAAATTGAAACCTGCGTTGCTAAAAATCTTCCCAGCTGTGTTATGTTGAGAGTATTGTTTTGTATTAATGATATAATAAGTGATAATTATTTATTCCATTAGTGTTATACTGTAGATTAAATGCATACCTACCGTTTTTTATCTCACCAACTCAGTAGATTTTCCAGTAAATATTGTGTTATAAATGGTATTGTGGAAGAAATTGCGATGATTAAAATATTACATTATCAAACATGTAGTGGGCGCCAAAATTAATCGATATTACTTACTAAACTGATAAAATTCGCCATGACACAATTAAATTCTAACTAAACAATATTTTGTTCCTTAACATGAAATACTTTACAATTTAATATTCTAGTGATATTATAAAACTTTTGAATGATACCGAATGACAAGATTTGTTTTGTGATCTATGTGATAATAGAAGGTATATATATTTTTGTATTCGAAAGAGAGGAGAATAAACAGGTTATTTTAACGTACAAATCGTGACTTACGAATTAAAATTGTTACAATTACGAAACTTTCAACGCCAAAGAAAAATTGGAAAAAACATATTTATGGCTACAACATACTATTATTGTCTGAGCGAAATGCGTTGCAATTAATGTTGTCGATTTTGCGTTCGTTAGTTATTTGTATTAGTAATTGTTATCAAATTTAGTACTAGTCATGAGAAAAATAAATAATTTTTTAATTGTAATATTTTTTATTATTAACTTTTCCTTTCTATTAAGCCTAGTAAATACAAACAAGTTCTACACAAACTTGTGTAGGTTTTGTTTTGTAAAACTTGTAAATATTTAAACATCCAAAAATATAAACTAAGATTATGACGCTCAACGTGGGCTAATTGACGGATAAACAGTAAATAATTCAAAATGCAATTTTCTTAAATAAAAAATAAAACTTCTATATAGAATAGTTTTTAATGAAGCACAAACGAGATGTTTATAGTTTATCTTTTGATACATCATTCAAAACTTAAGAGTTGAACAAATTGGGAAGCCAAATGATCTGTGACAAGCCAGCATTAATCAAAAAGAAAGTAGGTATGTTCTAATATATCCTATAAGTCATTTGAGAAAAGTTTTGGTGTAGATAGCTCTATTGTATCACATTACCAAGTCATATCAAAGGTCTAGGAGATCTGTTATTATTGTTCTACGTTTAGCGAATATCTAAAACAGAATATCAAGATCTCGACTTTCTAATTGAAACTATTACACACAACTAACTTAAGAATCTTCTTCAAAATAAAACTACTATGACTACTATGAACAAAGGGTGGGAGGTTCTACTCAACTATGGAGTAATTCAATCAATCATTCCAATTGGATGTAGCTTATAAGAACTGCTCCACAAAATCCTACAACGAACTATTCAGCAGTAGACAAAAAGTATATTACAATGTACGAATTGCAATATAAGTAACTACTACATATACAGTTTGATTGATTTTGCGTGTCCCAGCTTATATGCTTTTTAGTATAAGAGATAGAAGAAAAGTGTAATAATCAAAAATACTCTACATTAAAGCCAGAAACATATTGTTCTGATGTGTTGTGCTGTGCTGTGTTGCATTGTGACGGAATGCAACGTCACATCGATCAAACACCCTACTTCTCATTGCAGCGTGCACACTCATCTGACGTGTTGTGTCGTGATGAAACCCGAGCAGGCCAGATTTTCAGTAGTAATATCCCTAGGACAGTGATAATCACGAAATAATTTTATTACTTTCCGAGAGCACGTTGCTTGGTAACATCCCGACGCCGTAGGCGGAGGGATGTTACCTAAAGAAACGTGCTAGAGGAAAGTAATAAAATTACGAGGATTTATCTCTGTCCGTGGGATATTTGGTCAGAAAATTTTTGGTTTTTTAATTTAACGTTAACATTTATTTATTAAACGAACAATTATAGAAAGTACAATTGGAGAAACTAAATGAGCTTGCAGAAGTTGCTGAATTTGTTTCCAATTTACCTATATTTTCACTATTTAGTTCTCCAAATCGTGACATTTCGAAAATTAAATTTGAAACTGTCAAGTTTTACATAAGCAGTGATATGACATTAAGTCAGGTGACCGGGGTGTTATCGCTAGTGATAACATTCCGGGGTAGTTATCAGTATAATCAAATGTTGATTGATTATACATGTGACATAAAAGGATTAATTTTGATTGGTCGAAAATTGAATCCAAAAATTTTCATCAGAAGTCGACACAAGCGTCAGGGTGACAGGAGCGAAGTTAATATAAAAACTAGAGAAATGGGCGAAATTGTACTAATTGAAATCGTGTGAAATCATGAATGTTTATTCAATATAAAATCTCCGAATTACCGGAATCAATATACAAGCGAAGAGGCATGGGGAAAAATATGAAAACGTTATTCGTCCTTAAAGGACAATTTATTAATGCGTGGTATTCACCAGACATTTCTCTATTTTCATTGATTTCATGAATCCATATTTTTCTTTTTTTGGGTACTGCATTGCAACAAGTTACAACCCCATCGCATTCTTCTATTTCTTCTTCGAATTCGTCTCACGAACTGGACGCCATGGAGTATTTGACATATCAGACAACACAACACATCAGAACAATGTGTTTCTGCCTTAACTGTTACATAATCTAAAATATAAATTACATAAAAACACAAGCGCATCACAAAACAGTTTTATTTTTTAAATACAACGGTTATGTTTTTTCCAAATATTCTTAAAGAGCTTGAAATTCTCTATAATGATACCAAAAAAGTTCTCATTAGGCCTGTTCGGTTGAATTGCTAACTTTGGTAAGTTTTGTCAAAAATAGCAAGTGTAGCAGATTAGAGACAGCAAATAGATCAGTTTGAGCGGATAAATCTGATTTCAATGGATTTCAATCGACTGCTAAAATACCAAGCCTACCGAACAGAAGCGTTCACCTAAACAACACAATAACCTCAAAAACCAATAAAAAACTATTACACTCTTGCGTTTGCGTATAACACGTGAGCGTTAGGTATACCGAGCGTTATAATCTGCTATTATTGCTCGACACTTGGAGCTTGAAAATGCTTGAACATTTATAGCTTGCTACTTCTGACATACAGCAACACAATTTGCTGAATGCAAACGAACGAGTGTCGAAAACACCTGTCAGCAGCTAAATTTCAAACGAACATACGGATATTGACAAAAGTGATATTGAGCAGTTCCAGCAACGCAAACGAACAGGCCTATTATCTTGGAAATTTTAGCCACGATAGTGTTATTAAAAATTTTTTTTTTTCAGACATTATTAGTAACCTCCCATATAACATGTAAGCCTACGACAAGCTTTTCACTTACTTGCCTTTGACTTGTCGTCGGCAAGCTTAATATAGTGAACTTGCTACAAGCTACAATTTCAAGCTTCCATCAGGCTTCTTCTTTTCGTGTGGACAAATCGCCTACCGCGCAGTCGTATTTTTTAGAACCCTAACCTCAAAAGTGCATTTCAGTGCAGTCGAAGGTAAACATAATGTATTTTTATGACCTTTTTGTATTTTCCTGGTTGTATTTTCCTGAATATTTGTTCCACTTTTAGGTCAATTACAACACTCTAATATACACTCAAATATCACAAAACGTTGAAGGTAAACTGAAATATTAACTTGTCATATAAAAAAATGTCATACATAATAAATACATTGTGCTTTCTTTTGTCTATTAACATTGCGATGCCGATTTTTATCAAAAGATCGATTCTCTGAATCGATTAAAATCGAAACTCCAAGAATCGATTCCGAAAAAAATCGAGGCTTAAATAATCGATGTTACAGATAATCGATGTTTTGATTAGATTTGTGTAGTTTTAGTAGGGCAATAATAAGAACTAGTTTTTTTATATTTTAGTTTACTTTTAACTTTTGTTATGACATCTAAATCATTTGTAACTCTTTATTGGCAGCACTGCCTTACATGGCTTTACACCCGCGATATACACTGTACGGAAAAAGCAACTTAAAAAAATGTAGGATGATAGAGAAAACCAAGATAGACCTTTGAAGCTTAGGAAGCTTATAAACGGCAGGTCAGAAATATATAATTTCTCTGCTAGGTATAAGCATTCTTTTAATGTTAAATTCTTTGAATCCAGGCAACTGATGCTACACCTATTCATAGAAGCCTTGTTATAACTAAATGACACTTTGTCATATTTATTATCAAATCGGGTATAAAAAAGAATCGATTTTCACAAAAATTGGATATAAAAAAAATCGATGCATAAAAAATCGAGTATTCAAAAATCGATTCAAAACATCGATCTTTAGAAATAAAATAATCGATTTTTCCAATAATCGATTAAAAATCGGCATCCCTACCCCTGCCGATTTTTATCAAAAGATCGATTCTCTGCATCGATTAAAATCGAAACTCCAAGAATCGATTCCGAAAAAAATCGAGGCTTAAATAATCGATGTTACAGATAATCGATGTTTTGATTAGATTTGTGTACTTTTAGTAGGGCAAAAATAAGAACTAGTTTTTTATATTTTAGTAACCAAACTTTTAACTTTTGTTATGACATCTAAATCGTTTGTAACTCTTTATTGGCAGCACTGCCTTACATGGCTTTACACCAGCGATATACAGTGCACGGAAAAAACAACTTAAAAAAATGTAGGATGATAGAGGGAACCAAGATAGACCTTTGAAGCTTAGGAAGCTTATAAACGGCAGGTCAGAAATATATAATTTCTCTGCTAGGTATAAGAATTCTTTTAATGTTAAATTCTTTGAATCCAGGCAACTTATGCTACACCTATTCATAGAAGCCTTGTTATAAGTAAATGACACTTTGTCATATTTATTATCAAATCGGGTATAAAAAAGAATCGATTTGCATGAAAAATCGAGTATTCAAAAATCGATCTTTAGAAATAAAATAATGGATTTTTCCAATAATCGATTAAAAATCGGCATCCCTAGCAACTAGCTGTTCAATCAGACTGTATAAACCTTGACAACAACTCATATTAACAGACTTTCTTGCACATTTTTTCTAAAATCTTGATCAGATAAGACATTACTGGCATCCAAAAGTGGTTGTCCTACAACTCTTTGCCGTCCATTGAACTTCTTGATATTCACTAGAAGTATGAAGCCTATATATTTGCTAATGGAACATATGTAATAATGGAAAAAGAAAACGGTTAAAAGAATCAAACGGACTAATGTTCAGAAGTGTTCCAAAAGCTGTTTCCCAAATCAAATTTGGCCTGCTTTGCCCGGATTTGATCACACATACAATACATATAAGAAAAATACTAACTCTCTGATAAGAAGTATGGTGTTTAAAATACGTATATGTATTAAACTGCTTGAAAAAATTAAAAGTAACACAAATTCTCTTATTAATACAAATACAACGTTAATAGAATATGAATATATAAACAATACAAAGTTCTTCTCACATAAAAATATTTATTATAAATTATGTCGAAATGTTTCGGCTAAAGGCCATCTTCAGGAGATTATCTCAAAATAATTTAAAAACTTGTCAAAATTTGTAAAATAAAGCGAATACTGTCATTGTAGTTCTTTATTTAAAACAATACAGCATTTAAACGTATTTGTATTGATGTATGTAAATTACCAAATAGCAAAATTTATTCGCTTTATTTTACAAATTTTGACAAGTTTTTAAATTCCTTCGACATAATCTCCTGAAGATGGCCTTTGGCCGAAACATGTCGAGATAATTTTTATAAATATTTTTATGTGAGAAGAACTTTGTATTGTTTATATATTCAAATTGGTTACTCACATTTGGTCAATTATGCATGATCTTAATAGAATATGTTCATTAATATTTAGAAAAGCTAAAGCATTTCAACGAGAAAACAGATTCGGTAAAGGAAGCAAATATAGGACCTAAAGTATTCGTCTACCTTATGTATCAGGAAGAATGTGCATGCCTGTCCATCAACCGATTTTCCTGGAGAAACATCACTCAGTATGAAACACAAAATAATACAAATACATAAAATTTATTTAAAATATATTATATGTTTTACAAAAATTTGTACACATCCTTACATATCTTTAAAAAAACTATGTTATACCTCAGTGGAATGTCTACATTGGCAAAAAGTTGCAATATGCAACCATTCGTTCATACATATATAAAAAAAAATGAATCACTAAATGGCGGACACCCATATACTTTTTTATTATTATATATACGTGTTGTACACTATCAGTCTACTGATTTTGGTATTACTACTTATCGCTAAATAATAATAAGAATAATGCACTTATAAAATTGTTTAATGAAAAAATATCGCACGAATGCCGTGCTAAAATAAATACTGTTCATTTTTTCTTGAAATAAATTACGTACAATACACTCTTATGAAATACCCTAAAGTTTGATCAATAAAACTAAAACCTGACACATTTTAGCACCTATATGTATACAATTTGCAACATATCATCGTTTAAATAAAAAAATATTGTAGTCAACAGAAATTATCGAATAAAACATAGCGCGTCATGAACTGAGTAACTTTCTAATTAATTGGCTTAACTTGAGCAGTGCTAATTTTTCGTTTGTCATAAGAGACACAGAATGGTTGTATTTATCAAGTACTTCATAATATCACAGGTATGCTACAGTTACAGCTCTAATTTTTCTGAACAATTTAATTCGTATAAGCATCAGTTCTAAGTAATCAAAAGACTGCAATGCGAAGCAATACGATCAATTACCCACGCTACCGTTAAACGTTTTATAACAGACACCCTCGACTTATCACAAAAATAACAATTTTAATAATTTGTTCGCGCTAGAACTACAACAGTCATCGCCTCAATTGGATTCGGAGATATAAGGCAATAAATGCTAGAACTCTTAGGAAAACTATCAACCCTAATAGAAAGATCACCGAGTAGGAATAAACGGCGTCAGCCATATCCACATCTTCTAAAAATATCCTGGGATAATGATAGTTGCAGTAATCCGCGTTACACGGCATTTTCTCCCTGTCGTATCCGAAGATGGCCAGCATCAGACCTTCGAAACCATATTTTATGTAGGAGATGTGGAATATCCATCGCATGTACGGGTGGACGTCGTAGAGCTGCACGAAGAATCCAGAGAATATCGTAAATGGTAATAAGAAGAATGGTCCGAATATGACGCCATTCTGAAACAGAATCAATAATTGTAATTGATTGATTTTTCCAAACGGAACATTCACTGTATTTTTACGTTTCAGAAATGTTCGTGAAATAATAGTTTTGTGTAGAGAATTTTGTCTATTTTGCGCCTTTCTTGAGATGTAAGAATGTCTTTAGACAAATTTAAGCAAAGAAATGTTTTCAATTGTGATGATGGATGCAGTAAAATTACCAGAAAGTATTTTTAACGGCTTGCACGTCCAATTTAAAGACAATTCTTTAACTGTTTAGTTTGGGCCAGATTTCAGCATGGACCCAAGAAAGGTAAAACATACAATTAAAGTAAATATTTTAAGAATGATGTAGGATAGAGACATAAAAGAGAACACAGTGTAAAAATAATATCTAACAATAAGACAATTTACATAATATTTTGAAGACTCGAATGATTGGCTCTGTTTCAGGAAGTATTTACTGCCCCCAGGGTCAGCAAAATATATAAATCGATAAACAGCTGCGTCCGTAAGTGTATCGTCTCCTGCATTACATCAATTCTACGTTACAACTTTTGTTAAAATTTCCATTTTGGTGTCCTGAACGTATTTTATTACTTGACCAAGAAGCAGGGAATAACCACTCTATAACAATAATATAAAATAATAGACGTTTATTGCCCAGCAGGTACTCAATTGCAGGAATACATTGTAAATACATAAAGCACATTTCACTGGGTATAATACATCCACTAATGTTTGTTGCATTCTGTGCTATACCCCTTTATAGCATCAAGCAAGAACTAAATGAGAAAAAAATTGCAGCAGATCGTTGATAAATACATTTGATTAATAAAAGGGGTTCAAGGTTAAAGCTTTGGGGAATTCCTCTAATAGAAATATACAGGATGTCCGCGATATACAAAGCATGCTTTTAAGGGATGATAGCTACAACGATTTAGAAACAAAAACATATAATACACCTTGGGTCTATCTGTCAGCGTAAACGAGAAAAAAAATATTTCTAAAAACCTTATTTGGTCAAACTCTAAAAGAAAACTCATCCATATTGCTTCTTAAATAACCAAAAAACCATATCAAAAATTTAGAGTTGAAAATAACTGAAAACAAGGACGAAAACGAATTATGTAATACTTTGAAATTGAAGCGTGGTGTCATTTCTCTTACACCATACTGTACACGTATTCAATAGAAGCGCAGATGCAAGCCAAGCATCATGTGTTTATACAACCTTGAACTACATTATACCATTGTATCGTACGAAGTCAATGGCCATACGTTTTAAAAATATCCGATCAATAGAAAAGAGGTAGGTATCTTTGAGTTTTTTTTTTAATAATGTTATGACAATAAAATCGATGTTATGTTGAAGTTAGAATGAAAAGGGCGTGTTCAGTAGCAGTTTTCGATCGGTAAATGAAAATTTAAGCTGAGGGAAAGTCGCATTAAATGAAAACAATGTAATAATAGTGCAATTATGCTAGGGCGCTTTAAACTTTTTCGTAAAGGCTACTACAAAATTTAGCTCTTTTATTTTATTTGTGATAAATTAGTGGTCCTAAAAAGGACCTTTTTGAGAGACAGGAGAAAATGTATTACGGGAAAGGCTCGATGTGTTGCCCATTTGCAAGAACACACGTCTGTAATCGTTGGGTAAATCCTGCACTGAACGGCTGTCGCTGTACAGTATGCGTCGAAATTTGTGACATGAGAAATAATTTTTTTTTCTCGTTTACGCTTACAGATAGACCTAAGGTGTATTATATGTTTTTGTTTCTAAATCGTTGTAGCTATCATCCCTTAAAACCATGCTTTGTATATCGCGGACACCCTGTATAACGAAAGAAACAAAAGCATTGCAAAAAACGTAATGGGATCTATTCGTTAAGGATGATTCAATTAGTTCAAAAGAACAACCAAAAGTGTTTGGTGTAGTGGACTATTTACCTTAGTCAAATCTGACGGGCCATGAAATTTTGCCCCATACCAAAAGCGAATAGGCAAGACGGAGAGCAATTAGTGAGCAAACTATTGTGGCTGAAGACACACTCTTTTATTGCATCCGATGAAAAGGAATGAAGAGGACAAGATAGAAGCTAGAGAAGGAGGTTACAGCTGATAACATGACGAGTAGTATGATCTAATCTAAAAAAAGTTAGAAAGTGGTTGGGGTATTATTAGAGGAATAATGAAAGCAAAGGAATTGGAGGACAGGAAAAGTCCAAATAGGTGCTCGGTGGCGCCTTGATAAAAATATTCTAAAAGGATTGTAAAGGAATGGTGGTAATACATTGCAAGAAGCAGGCTAAATTCTTTACTGTGGAACGATCAACCATAAATCCACATTGAGGTAGTGATCTAGTAGTTGCAGGAAGGAATTAAGCTCGTTACAGGTTTCATTAGTTAGCGTAAATATTAAAATAGGTACTACCGAAAGAATTCACAATTTTTTGGGGATCACCTACAGGATTTTTATCAATTGCAGTAAAATCTGTGTTAACGGACACCTGTATATATCGCCCACCTGTGATAACGGCCAGCTCTAACATTGCAAAAATCTACAATACGAGTATTTCCATATATACAAACCTTGCAAAAACGGTCGCCTTTACAAAGCGACCACGGCCAGACGATCCCAATATGTTATGGCATAAAAGTAATATAATTTACCTCCCAATAACGGTCGTCGTCCTTATCGAAAATCTTAAAACTCACGTATTTGTTGTTCAGTCTAAAGAAGGTGACAGAATTTACTTGTAAGGTTTATTGTTAGTTATAATGAAACACGATAGAACTATTTTACAACAGCAGCTGATTGTACGAGTTTCCGAAAACGCCTGTTCATTCGATCAGTTTAAGTTTATCGCTGTGTTCATGAAGTGTTTGAATATGTCGCTAAAAAGAAAACGTTCGTCACTCAAAGACAAAATTGATATTATCGAGGAGAGTGACAAGTATAAAATAAGTTTGCGGAAGTTAGCCGAAAAATTCGGATTTGGAAAAACTCAAATTAACGATATCGTAAAAAGCAAAAGTGATATTAAAAGGATGTATGAAGAAGCTATTAATTTGAATCAGAAACGGAAATCCCCTGAAACGGGTGGAGTAGCAGTGGATCAAGTTGTGTATAAGTGGTTCTGCATGGCTAGAAATAAAAATATTCCCATATCTGGATCATTGACTAAACAAAAGGCGCTAGAGACAGCAAGAAATTTAAACATTGAGAATTTTTCTGCTTCAAATGGTTGGTAGAATGTTTTTGTCGAAGGCACAATATCACTTTTAAATCAATTTGTGGTGAGTCCGCTGATATAAATTTGGAAGATGTAGAAGCATGGAAATCTAAATTACCATAAATTTTAAAGGATTATTCCCCGAAGCATATATTTAATGTTGACGAAATAGGTCTGTATTATCGCGCCATGCCAAATAAAACCTCTGTATTAAATACGATAAATGCAATGGCAAAAATTTAGCAAAACAACGGTTAACTATTTTATTGTGCGTAAATATGGAAAGCGACAAAGAAAACCGTTTAGTTATTGGAAAAAATACAAATCCTGAATGTTTTAAGGGAAATCATATCGACAAATTACCTTTAGAGTGGGTGCATAAAAAAAAGGCTTGGATGACATCAGATCTTATGACAAAATTTATTTTCACTTATATATGTGTCTCCGTATTCTCTATTTTAAGTTTAAATAAAATCATTTCAAATAATGTCCAAATGAATTTTATTTCTAAAAGAAAAATAATAGCTATCATGTGAAAATAATTGCTTTAAATTTGGCGTGGGCCCTGTCTTTTGCGGACATCTTTGAATAACGGCCAACAATTTTGATTTTTTTAGTGGCCGCTAGTCACAGGTTTTACTGTAGCAATTTTCTAGGCGTACGCCATGTTCCACGTCGACTTCGAATAAAAGAGACCCATAAGTGCTTAGATTCTGACAAAAATCATCTATAGCTATTTGCTATTAATCCCTTTGTTAGCGCCCGAAGTCTGCTGTATCCCTGATAGGAGACAGCACTTCCATTTCGTGGTGTAACTTTTATTTATTTTTTAAATTTTGTTGAATTTCAGATCAAACCCACAAAGGCTAGCCTGATTTGGAAGATTAATATCTTGAAACGTTCCCATGATTGTTCTGAAAACTCGATCATAATATCTGATTATAATAAATCTTAAATTATTCCTTGGGATTTAGCAAAAATAGGTCAAATTCGACTTTATATGATAGGCAATCAATAAATATACATTATCCAACGCAAACATAAATGTGTTTGCCTATACCTACATATAGATAAAAAGGGAGATCACAACATTACCTTTCATTTATTACAAATAAAATCTACGAAAAAACTAGAATATACACGTGGATTAGGTATATGTTTAAGTAGTATTTTTCATTTTGTCGAATGGACGGTATTATATCTTATCTACCATATATGAGGATGTAATCTATCGTATGTATGTATGTACATGCAGCGTAATAAAATTACACAGCATATAATTTACCAGCAACTTTATTTGAAACAGAATGAGCACTATATAGTTTTGTTTACATTAGACAGAAAAAGGTTCACACTTATGTGCTTATCTCTTTGGAATGAATGTGTATTTCAAATTGTATTTTAAAATAAATCTAACTAACGGAATAGGAGAAAAATTGTCAAAGTACGAACGCTAAACGGTTGTGCATAGATAAGACACTAAAATACAGTTTACGCAGTTGTATATTAATGTTGGTTGTTAAAAGCAAGTCAGGAATTATCTTTCACCGCCGAAGAATTTTTTAGATATACTTACGATATTATAAGTACATATTCATGTTAAGGAATCTCTAAACAAGTCGTTTAGCCCAAAAGATTGTACATAATTAAAATATCTGTACAAGTATAAATAAACACACAGCAGGTGTTAGACTAATTTGCATAAAATATAATCTCCACATAATTAATATCATTATTACAGATTATCGTAGTCAAGTAGGTCGATTTGTTTATAGTTTATTGTCGAGGAAAACTTTTTGTTTAAAAATTTGTCGATTATATCATTAACAAACAATTGTTATCCGTATCTATCTGTTCAATCACGTGCTGTCTAAAACGGTATCAAGGGAACCCATCACAAATCATTAATATACATAATTAAGTAAGCTAATTACGTACTTTATTACATAATGCATTTAAATAACTTTATATGCAAATATTTGGCAATATCTCATGTTGTAATAGTGGTGGGAAGAAATACTCAGTGACATTAGAAGTGTTACACCCAGAAGGAGGTAGAAAATTTCTTGCAAATGTTGTCGTTTTCTTTTCTGATGTAAAACTCATATCACATTACCAAAAAATCAAGTTAAACGAATAGTTCTTTCTTGTTGTAAGACTTCTAATGTTACTGAGTATACACCGTATCCAAAGTTATCGGTGCACTATTGCTATCGCAGTTATTTTTGTAGCTACGATTTTAGTTACATGAGCAAATTATTAGTGTTTTTAACGCTGATTGCTATGTTCATGAACAAACAATTGAATAATACATTTCCGAGAAATTTCAAAATATATAATTTTTTAAAATAGAAATGCCTGTAGGTATACATATTTGTACAATGATCATAATATTTTGAACAAAAAATATGCAGTACATAACTGCTCTTAATGTAAAAATGAACAAATGAGAAGCGCTCAAAGTTTAAAAAATTTGTTAACATGTAATTCTATGTAGGTGATGGCAAATCATAATAAAATATTACGTTAACAGTTGAATAAAAAAAACAAACACAATAATCAAATAATTTCCCTTTTGTATTACAAAATGTTCACTAACTCAATAAATATTCGAAGACATTGCCGTGCTTTTCAATGTTTTTGTCGGCTCTCGCGATAACGCATTGAGTGCCTTTTTTGCGAATAATAAAGCAGTTGTATTTGATTTTAGTTGTCAAAGACACATTCTTAATAGTAGACTTCTTTCATTTTTAGCCAAAACAAGCGAGCAATATGCTCATTTACATTGTCAAACACGTTCACATGGTTAGTTACTAAAACTGTTTATTAAGAATAGTCGATTTTGTGTTCTGTTATGCTCTTATAATTACATATAATCATTAATTCTCCCATAACAACAACTCTAACGCGCTTCTATTATGAAAACACATACATATGTGAATCGTCAGTCACCAAACCAGTTCTATTTTCTAAGATTGTATAGAAAATTTCGAAATAATAAAGATACTGTTATATATTTTAGTAAATGTATTTTTGTTAAGTTGGTAACAAAAGCGGATACACCGCCTGCGCATGTATGGCATGAAGGACACACAGGACATTATGTATAACCACGTGTAACAGTAACTAGTGTTCTCAAAATTAAATACTTAAACATAAACTCTTGTATTATTTATGAAGTATAAATACAACATGGTGTAAAGTGTAAAAATGTGTTAAACAGTATAAAATCTAAATTATTAGACATCCAACGAATATTCGGCTACTATTCGGCCGTATACCGAATACTTTTAAGTAAGATGTTTTGTTGTAGTCAAATAAAATAAAAATATATTAGTTTTATAATAATCTTATTTTCCTGATTCGAAGATCAAATTTATTCGAATTAGAGTGTTGTAATTGACCTAGAAGTGGAAAAAATATCAGGAAAATAAGATAAGTACAAAAAGGTAATACAAATACATACATATAAGTACTAATTTTATAATAATATATTTTTCTGGTAATCATTAAAGTAGTATAACTACATAAACAACTTCCGTATTATAAAAATTTACATAAAACGATCAAATAAATGTCTACACTCTCGAATTATGTAATGAAAATTTAGAAGTGGAAAATTATGGTTCAGAAAGACTAATTTCTATACATTTTCAGGTAGTAGTTTACTCCTTTTTTCTCGTTCATGCGCCAGCCGAATACTTTTGCCTAATATTCGGCGATGAAGTCCGCAGAATATTCAGTATCTGGCCGAATATACTATCCGTTGCAAGTCTATAAATTATCCATCTAGTAAAGAAACGCGAATAGAAAAAGTAAAACACGTGTAATCACCAAGGTCAACAAAATAGACGCTAACTCGAAGAATATAAAAAGAAATTGCGTGAGTATGGAATTAGCATTTAGAACTCCACCACCTTTGGAAACAAGTAATTCAGTACAGTGGCTAAAATGGAATCGCAGCATCAGGAAAAAACACATACAGAGAATGTAAAAATTGCCATATTTTTAAATGCAATAGGCGATGATGGTCTAGAAATATACAATAGTTTTTCAGACGCTAAGAAAAAGACAATTTCTGTAACGAAAGCATTTGATAACCATTATTTCCCAAAGAAAAATATTACGATGGAGACTTTTAAGTTTAATAATCTCATCCAAGTAAGTGAACAAGGTATAGATTCTTTCTTAACAGAATTAAAAACACAAGCAGCATTATGTGATTTTATTTGTGAAAACGATGCATGTAAAAAATCATATAAAGACCGTAGGATACGAGATTAATTTTAGGAATACTGACAAAGTAATTCAACAAAAATTGCTAAGAGATCGATAGAAATTAGTAAACAACACATCAAACTTCTAGAACCTACAGAAACACAAGTAGATGTGACGAACGTTGGGAAATTTAAATGTTCAAAATGTAATTATAATTATGAACCTAGAAAATGTCCTGCATTTAACAGGACATGTGCGAAGTGCCAGGGTAGAAATCATTTTGCTCAAGCCTGCAATACATGCATACAATGCTATAAATACAACAGATACATTTAGGAAACGAAGAAAGAAAAATAATTTTATAATAGACGGGGTAATGGGTAGCAGGTTGTAGATCCAGTTTTCTATCATGGTACCTTAACTGGAGACCGCTATGGGTTATGATTCGGGGGTGATCTTTTAGATTATATACCACTACTTGATAGGTTCCGTATTTATTTTCAACAGAATGGGGCACCGTCTCATAATTTCACTAATGCTCCAACTTGTCAAACAATACGTTTAATCAAAAATGGATAGGAATCAACACACCTATTCGTTAGTCTGCATGCTCTCTTGACTTGATACCTCTCGATTTTCAGCTTTGAGGTTTTGTGAAGAATAAGGTTTACATGCAGCGACGTCAAAATATTATGGAACTTGAAAATAGTATTAGGCATTAAATAATATTTCTGGTCGAATTACATATTAGGAAAGCCACATAAAGCGTTATCGCGAGAGCCGATAAATGCATTGAACATCACGGCAAGGTCTTCGAACATTTATCGAATTAGACAAAATTTTGTAATGCAAAAGGAAATTTATTTGATTACATATTGTGTTTGCTGTTTTTATTCTACTGTTAACGTAATATTTTATTATGATTTTCCAGCACCTACATGGAATTACATGTTAACAATTTTTTTTACATTAAGAATAGTTATCTACTGCATATTTTTTAGTTCAAAATATTATGCTCATTGCTCCATTTAAAAAATTATAAATTTGCTCATTTAACTAAAATCGTATCTAGAGAAATAACTAAGATGACAATAGTGCGCCAGCTTTGGACAACTTGTATATTACTCACCTTTAGGTCCATTAAAGCTCCTACAAGTAATCCTAAACTTTGGGCAACCGCAGATATTAAAATGCACATATTAAAAAACAAGAATATCCTCAGCAATTCAACCGGTTGAGCTGTCATAAAATAAGTTATCAGTGCATATAAAGCTGTGGCTGCGGTCTGAAATCAATAAATTAATATTAAAAAAAATTAAATAAAGGGCAATATTATCCTGAGTTACCTGTATAGGAATATCAGCTATAGTTATGGCCAAATAATACGATAATAAACTATACCATCTATTGAAGTGCTCTGTTATTATAATTGGCATTTCTGACGGAACTAAAATACATATTTTCCAAATCAAAAGCTACATATAACACGAAATAAAAACGCTAACTTACATGTAGTGATCACGCAATTCATGGCAGTCAACATGAGGAACATTACACTGAAAAATATGAAGTTGAAATTGTTCAACATATTCGAAGCGTCTCGGCCTATGCCAAAGTACAATATGCCCAAGATTAACGCTATGGCGAGATGCGTTCCTATCCTAGATATGGTCAGAGTCTTATTTCGACTGAGTACGAGGAAAGTTCTCTTAAGTAACACGTATAATTGATTTAGAAAGGAGGTTGTGTAATGGTCATCGTAGCAAATGTCAGTTTTTGCTTTTCTCTTCGCTTTGTTTGCCCAATTAAAAGCTGCTGATGTTGGCGAGCGAACTGGAGTTAGTAAACCGTTTCTCATCATTTTATCTAAAATGAAAAAGTACATATTTGATTAGGTTGTAAATTTATGAATATCATTAATTACAGACAATGTCTTCGGATATAGCACAAGATTCTAATGGAAGAATGTGAGAGTAACCGAGAGAGTTAACAGAAATGTTGAGATTTATAGCAGAAGTCAAGAAATATGTCATACATACATACTTATAGATAAGTATAAAAATCTACAAAAGTGAAGTCGTCATATCAAAATTTGTTCCAAAAAGTTCAAGCTTTGTTCTATATTATACCAAAATTTTATAAAATAATATAAAAATATTTTTCTAAATTTTTCAGTCAGCCTTCTCCGCCTTGTTCGTTCTGACCAATTCTTAAAAATTTTAGTGGTCTACTATGAGTACACTCAAGCGAAATGTCTATACATAGTTCCCTATGAACTATTGAACAGAATATAATGTTTTTCTTAAAATATCCGGCAAACAATGTATTAAAGGTAAAGTTTCATTGCAAAGAAAGGTTAACACAAGTGAAAATACTGAAAAAATATATTAAAGTTTTTACAGAAAGTATTTATAATAATGATAAGTTACAACAGCGAAATTTCTATAAGTCCACTTACAGAAAAATAGTTGAACAAAATAAAAACATAATTTTTGAATTTTTGCTAAAATGAGTGTTGGATCCTTTATTCAACAGAATTTCAAAAATCCGGTTCCTCTTACTGTCTATTAACTTCGTCAATGTTGAAGCAGGAATCTCATTCCAACACGTCGTTATCGCAGATTTCAGTTCTTTAATGTTTTCGTATTGGTGATTATTGGCATATACCTCCCTAGCCAATATTCCCCAAAGATTTTCAATTGGGTTCGCGTCGGGTGAGCGAGCAGGCCATTCCATTAATTTGATTTCTTTTTGTTGAAACCACTCCTTGGATGGTCTGGAAGAATCGATAGCTGTATTATCTTGCTGAAATATCCAGTCTTGCAACGGCATTTGTTCCATCAGGTCCGTCCAAATTAAATTTCTTTTCGTCGGACAATAACACGTTCTTCCGTTCATTATCCCAGCTCAAATGAGTTTGTGCAAATGTCAGCCTTGCTTGTTTGTGAGTCTTCTTTAAGGATAGTTTTGAGACCTTTTTCTGCCATCAAAAGCGTTTACTACCGGATAAAATTTGTTTTATACGTCTCTTAGTTATTGGCAAATTTAAATCACATTTGATTTGTTGTGCGGTTATATTACCAGAAGAGGCTAACCGAAATATCGATGAGTGCTGTCTTCGCGTAAATTTTTCATTAGTCCTTTAGGACGATATTTGCCGTAGGAATTACCTAAACTAATAACATTATTGATGAGGTGATGGGATCGCCTCAATTTCTTGGCTATTGCTCGGTTTGAACACCCCATCTCTTTATAACAAGTTATTTTTGTTTTTTCATCCTCGGTTAGCAGTTTACCTCTCGGCATTGTTATTAATCAATATTTTATATATTTAGTAATGAATAAACTTTTTAAAGTGTTCAGAAGCGTTCCTACACTGGCAGGCAATTCCTAACTTCATACAATGTTTGCCTAGCACTGGGGAACTAGGCAAATTTCGCTTGTATTTATATTATATTTATATCACAGTTAATTCCCCTACTTATCTAAGAAGTGTGATATTTACAAAATAATATTTCTGCCGTTTCATTATGTTCAAAAATTAAATTCTAGGTAATTCCTAACTATTACAGTTGCTAAATATTTATAGAGGAACTACAAAATGATATGGAACTATAGAAATTTCGCTGAGTGTATGTATAGTAATTGAACAAATGAAATTTTGTGTTCTTCTGTTTTGAACATTGTTCCAAGCTGTTAGTTTTCCACCATGTCTAGTTCATGACTAAATCGTTTTCTTAAAGTGTGAAACTTATTCCTGATTGTTCTAGTTTTGTTGGATATTATTTGAAAGATAAACAAAATTCTGAATTGTTCTAGATATCTTCTATATTGTTCAGATATTTCGGCTGTTTGATATAGATGCAAAATAAAATAATCAAGAAAAACTAAATCACAAGGATATTGTAATTTAGTTTATTCTAACAACTCGATTTTTTAAATTTATTCGCGGTTTTGTATCTTCAATCTCATTGTTAAAACTTTTAACGTTTTTCGTACTTCATCAAATACCTAATTGAGAAAAAGAAAGTTTCGGCTAACGGAAAAAATTTCGTTTATCGATTTTGCCGAGTCAAAACTCGGCAGTAATACAGGATAAGTCTAAATCTGAATCAAAAAACATTTTGAAACACAATTTTTAGTTTTTCATAAAGAAAAACTTTACACGGTACCTATACACCTCAGAAACGAGAAAGTTTGAAATAATATAGAAGAAACTTTCAAACGTTAAATTTGAAAGGCGCACAATTTACGCTACTCTAAATTATTCTATGCACAATAGATGCATGCACTTGAAACAATATGCAGAAAAACCTAAAATTATTTTCAAAATTTCGTAAAAAAAATAGAGAGAAACGAGAATAACCAAAAAAATGGCCTCTTTCATTTTTTTTGATTCAAATTTTGAATATTATTTTCGGAATAACATTTAAAATTTCAAAAAAAGGGAAAGCAAACTTTAATCAGATTATCAAGATTGCAGGTAGCAATATTCGATCAACCAGATTAACGAACAAAGCTCTGATTGCATGGCTTTGTATTGTTGGTAAAATTATAAAACAATAATATTATTATCTCCTTCAAACAGATGGTATGGGATTGGAAATACTAAAACTGATAATTCTATTAATAGAATTCGATTTTTTCCTCCAAAATTTTGATTTGAACCGCAAAAAAACAAGTAAAATAAAAATAATAGAGATATTAGTGTTTGAATATTCATAGACAAATCTTTCTATCATAGTAGTTATCATTTCAAACATGAAGTTACAGAAAATGCAAAAGTTTTGATTTGATTTGATACAAATAAATTATGTATTTACAAAGACATATTCTAGAATTTATAAGCATACATACATATATTTCCATTCCTAGAATTTAATCAAATAAGTATGTTGGGTATATACATATATTACGTTTTGTAGCAATATGTGTCATCTAAGATTATCTTCACGTATTACTACGGAAATGCAATTAAAATACTTAAATAATTACAATAAGTATACAGATCTTAAACACGTATTATCTTTGAAGTGTTATCTTTTAAGGCAAGAATTGCGATAAATTCTAACTAAAAAAATCACAATAAAATCTACACAAAAGGTTTTTATTTAGTGTATTTGATGTGGATTTCAAAATCAGTACCCTTGCAGACAATATAGAGGATGCAAACATTTTTAGTACATATTATCTTTTTATAGAAATGTATCTATGAATAAAAAAGATTGAATGCCGATAATACACCGCAAATTGTTCAATTTTTAAGAAAACAAACAAAGCTTCGTTTATTTAATGACAATCACTCTATTGACATATGGCATTCATGTGAGGAAATGTAATTTCCACACAGTACAAGGTACATACATATAAAGCTTTTGTTAAAAATGTGATATACACGCAAATCTAGATGTACGAATCCATTTGTAGTATTTCTCGGTATAAGATTTATCGACGAACAAAAAATTGGAAAGAAACAAAAAATTAGAGATGCCATGATATGATGATGTAATTTCCACACAGTACAAGGTATAAAAGTTTATTGTTAAAAATCTGATATACACGCAAATCTAGATATACGAATAGATTTGTAGTATTTCTAGGTATAAGATTTATTGACGAATAAGAAATTGGAAAGAAACAAA
>SMLS01067103.1:0-47827 GCA_004785975.1 Popillia japonica
TTTCAGATGAGGCAACGTTTTGTCTCAACGGCACTGTGAACAGACATCATTGTCGCTACTGGTCAATTGAAAATCCGCATTGGATTGAAGAAGTCCATACACAGCGTCCTCAAAAGGTGAATGTCTGGGCTGGTCTTGTTGGAAACAACATCATAGGACCATTTTTTATAAGAGGAAATTTAACTGGCAACGTCTACTTAAATTTATTGCGAAATGAGGTTGTTCCACCACTTGCGGCCCTCTTTCCAAATGCAAACATAGGTGATCACCCTAATGCATATTTTTGGTTTCAACAAGATGGAGCTCCCCCCCCCCCCCCCCCCCACCCATTTTGCTCATAATGTCCGCGATTATTTGAATGAAATTTTTTCCGGAACTTGATTTTTCTGTATTAGGACACTGTTTTAATTTTTTAACTGTTTTCTTGTAAATAAAAATAAACATTTTAATACTTCCTGAACGTAGTTTTTTATTTTGCATTCAAAAGTGTTAAAAAAATCTGGGCGTTCCGTTTAAAAAAAAAAAGTTGGACGTATTGCCGATTAAACCGGAAGTGAAAAAAATATAAACTGTATTGCATAAAATGCATTTATATTAACTACCTATACCCCCATACCAAATTTCAGAAATCATAATTTTCAAATAACAAAGTTATTCGACCGTTCCGGGACTTTTTACTAACGCTGTATGTTCCTACTTGCATACACAGATATAATAATCTATACTAATAAAACAATTCATGTATTGACCACTTTCTGTCGAGGTAGCCGGCAAGTAGGAATAGGTAATCTATTATTGGAAGGTCACAGATCTTATTCAGAATTAATTATTCCGTAAATAATTTATAATACAATCGTTATTGATTTCCTTAATCGTATTTAACTTCGTGCGCGTTACGCAATCGACAAAGGAGTAAAAGTAAATACAACAGAATGCAATAATTACATACTAGATCTGAATCGGTCTAGTACAGGAACATACATACTTACATGTATAAAAGAGAGGGACGCAGTCGTTTTTTTATATAAATTTTTGTTGTGAATTATAGCACCTACCTTAGAAATCTAATCATTGTTTTTATTGATCTTTAATTTGTTAATACCTAGTCATCTATTAAATCTATTAACGGCTTTAACTATGCTGTATAGAATCACAATTGAATACAATAGGTTTACATTCTACTTTGTAGGTATTCAGAACATAAGAAACGTAGAAGATAGACATTGCTATTCTACTTTTATAGATTTCAAGTGTCACACGTTTAACTTTCTATCAATACTCTACCTACAGAAACTCTTTATAACAAATTGTAATGCAAAATCGCTATTGCTTGGTATTTATAGTTATACGACGAAATAGTTTAAATACAGTTTTATCATCAGAATGTTTATACAATTCTAAACTAAACCATAATTTCAATGTAGGTAACAATTTCAGTATTGCCAAGGTTCATGAAGGCAACCTCAATTGTTGCAAACTATGTAGTAAATACTAAATATATTATTATAAATGCTTCCCTCATATTTAGAAAACAACTTTGCAACAACAACAAAATTGTGATGCTTGGGATAATTTATAAAAAATAATAAAAATAGTAAAGAATTGCAAAGCTTTCTAAATTCACATACGGATAAATCCCAAGTAAATAAATTGTCTATTATAGTACTCCACATTGTCTAAAGGGTAATTTACTGTGTCATATCGTATGCAGATTAGTTTATACAAGGCTCGAGAATCATTAATACTATGTTTCGTGCAACATAAATTTTGTAATCCAAATGAATACATTTCCTTCATGATATATGTACGTTCCTACCTATCCAGAATAATTAAAAGTGTTTTATTATTACTAGTTATTATTCGAAAATAGTATGTTTCTTGAATTTGTGGAATGCATTACAAAAGCTAGTTGCTAAAATGATGGATGACTTACACAATTTGGCCTAATTCAAATTGAAACCTCACAATTTACTTTTTTTTAGATTAAACGATTTTTTCGATTACTTCTATGTAAATGTTTCGGTACAGGGTTTTCGTATGTTTTCGAGGTTTCCAGGAAACCTGAAGGATAAAGAAAAACTCAGGTGCAGATTTACAACGCTCTCCTAGATAAAAATACTAGTGGTGCAAACAGAATTCGGTCTTTTTTTACCGATCTAGAAACTACAGTGTTTTTCAATTGTTGCCAAACCAATTTAGTCCTATATCTCGTTCTGCTTAGGTGTTATCCCAAAATAGTTGGGCCGTACTTGAGACACTTTCTTGGGGTCCTACTTGAGAAATTTTCGAATGAAGACAAACACAACTTTTAATTTGAGAAAGGAAATGCAAGCTTGGCAAAGAATTTTTGTATTTAATGGTAATTGTTGAATTTTGAAACCACAAGCAATTATAACAATTTTTAAAAAACTAATATGTATTAGGGCAACAAGAAACAAATATCCACTCTCCATAAATTTGAATATAATGATTTATTGCCGCTACCGCGATTATATCACATTCTATTACATAGTGTCATATTAAAAGGCACACAAATTGTTCGGTGAATTTTCTTATTATTCCCACATTTGTTACTGACGCAGTTTAAACAAAATATACTTAAATAAATGATGGGTTCTATACTAAACCTAGTTCGACGGCAATCATCAAAATTATTAAAGATTATGAACAAATTGGATAAGTATACTACTTACTTTGCATCAAAGAGTCCACTAATAACTTATCTTAATTTACTGCGCCAGGAAGAATTCAGATTCACACGCAGAATACGTCTAAAATTATCTACAATGTTGATCTTTAAAATAAAATAAACACAAAAGAAATTAGAGTAATAATCATATAAACGACTATTTAATCTGTAGTACTTGTCTGACTCAGGCTGTAACATCTACTTGATAATTAAGTGTGTGTAAATGTGTTCATTGCTTTGTTAAAGCACGATTTGGCCGTTTTATAATTCTGCTCCGTTTATCACAGAGTTTAGTAAAATGGGAAGCAAGCTAACTTCAGTCTCTTCCTAAAACGAATAATTAGGAACTCATTTCTTTTATGATCATATGAAATTTTCTTTTCTTTTGACAATCGGGATTCCACTCCAACAAATTGTATTCCATTTTCGTTCGAACATATGAAGTTCTTATTAAAATGGAGTACGATTCAGATAAATTTTATCAGTTTCTCCAATAAATCATCTGATGTAGCCTGTGATTGTTCTTGTCAACTGATTCAACGGAATTACTTACAGTTTACAGTGTAAATTTCATCTGTTAAAGCCTAATCATGATTCACATATACATTATTAGCAAATATTAATGAATTGATTTCAACAGGTTTATCCTTTAAAAACCTCAATATAAGAATCAGAAATTTCTACACCAACAAAGTATCCTGCTAATTCTCTGCTTGTTTCTCTGTTAATCTTCATCTTTCTGTGCTGCCCAAGAGTTTCTCATATCCTTGTTCCCAAATTCATTCGCCCTTATAAATTTAAACTGCTCGGATAATTTTAAGTTTCCTATGGAATGATTTATGTTTCAATTTGCATTTGATTTTTTGCAGTAAACCAACTGGCGTAAATTGTATAAAAGTGAATTGCAAGAGTTTTGCACACTAATTTTAAAAACTTAAGATTCTTCTTCATTGATTAACAATTTGATAATACAACAATACAGTTTGTTATGTAAGGATGTATACAAGTATACGTATGTATGTACAGTCTCTTTCTAAAGTAATGTCTCCCCCAGTCAACGAGTTCATATCAATAACGCTTTCCAATGGACGTACTCTAGCCATCGGGCGACCTCGGTTATAACAATGCTGGGTAACCGAGGTCGCTCGACTACTAGAGTACGTCCATTGAAAGGCGTTATTGATAGGAACCCGATAGCTGGGGGAGACATTACTTTAGAAAGAGAGTGTACCTATACATACATATACATATATGAAAAAAGATGAATATCTAATTATTTACGTCGGATTTGTGTTATAGTCGGTATAGTGTGTACTATTCTTTCGCTGCGAAAGTTAATACACATATGTACTTACATGTAACATAGAAAAGACTAGCTTGTCGGCCTTGCTTTTAACTAGCACAAAAGCATAAATGCGAAAGTCAATGGTCTTGAAAGTTATTCGTACATAAATAGGTGTTATTAAGTATTTCTAACCTGTAATTTAGTTTCAGATTCTAATTATTAAGTTTCTAAAAATAAGAGTTGACATAGAAAAGAAGAGTAATTTTTAAAATTCTTCAAATTCGATCGTTTAAAATATGTATATCAGTAGATATTCTGATTTAAAGTTACACTCTTCAATAAAATGGAAATAAACATAAAATTTGTATAGGAAAACGAATTGCAATTGATATGCATTTTAATTGCGTGGATGCAATAGAATGAAGTTTTCATACCATTCTATTTCGCGTTTACGATTCATATACATAGGTAGAGCATTCGTTTATTTAACAAATCTTTCAACGCAATTTCATCTTGCGAAACACTAAATCGGATCATTTACATCAAACGACTTTCATTGGAATCGTTTGCGATTCTCCATCCTCTACGCCTTAATGAATACCTCACATTTTCTATATTTATTTCTTAATTTTAAAATATATATAGTTATTATTTTGTGCTGTTGTTTTCTCAATTTTCATATCTTTTCTGTTGATTTCAATTTATACGCATAATAATTTACTAGAAAGAATGCTTCTCATAGGTAGTATAATACAAATTCCACAAGAGCATCAAACAAAGAATGATCACATAAGATGGCAAATGATGTTTAATTTTCACATCACAGAAATTTATGCACATCAAACAAGTGCTGAAATCACATTACATCATACAGTTCCAATATCAAATTTGGTAATGTGTTTTCAGTGTACTAATGTGAGAAATTTTGTGTTGTAATACATAATTAACTGCACTTCAAGTTTATCGAGAATTGTTAAATCTAGGCCAGTATAAAGAGATATGTATATAACTTTGACATTTGCGAAAATGTGCACATATCAATGATTAGCTAAGAAAATTGTTGCATAAAATGTAGAGAATATCCTTTTAAACAAAAAAATTATTATTTTTCACCTGTACATAATTGTCTAAAATCTAACATTATTTTTATTATTAAAGTAATTAATATTCAAATTAGATTATAAGTCGGATAATCATAAAGTTGACATGCGATTAAAATCAGAGGAATTTTAAGATTAAAGCTGCAAAGTTTGGACACGTTTGAATGTAACGGTTATGTTGAAATTTAATAGGTTTGATAGGTGTTAATTTCATTTTACGGTATTTAACATTCTTTTACTTGTTGAGAGCTTTTACTAGAACGAAATAGTTTACTGGATGCGATTTTTGAATTTAGAGGCTCTAAACCACTAAATTGTGTCTCAGATACAGATTGTTTGTATGTATATATTTTGGTTGTCTTATGTTTGGAAATTGCTAAGCAAGCTGAACAATTTACTATTTTTTTTTGTAATATCCAAGTTTGTTATTTCCAAACAAATTGTATCTATGTCACGAAATCACGCGTGAAACCTAATGTACTGTGTAGATTTTTTGTGTAGCTCTATCAGCAAATTGTGGATTACATTCTTTTCTCATGAATATGTGTTATCCTGATTGATCATTACTTACAAATGTAATCGCATTGTGTTGGCTGACTATCCCATTCGCAATGGAGATAGTAATGTTGTTAAAAACAAGTTGAAGATTCAATATATTGCATAATTGCAAGTTTGTTGCAGTATAATTACTGCTCAAACCAATTAATGAATATTTCTCAAAAATTGCAAAAAAAAGTAATTCGCACATCAAGTAGGATTGGAATACATATTTCTGTGCTAGAATGTCTTTAAATAAATCCTAAAAACCGCTACTACGTTTTAAAGTATTTCTGTAAGTTTTAACAAGATTAGTCGTTCTTGAGCCTACAATAGCAGTCCCATATGATCTTAGAATACATTTTCACCGTTTGCGTAGTAAACGAAGGTTAGTAAACTTTAGTATTTACTACCAACTATTACTACTAGAACACAATCGTAAGGACGACCAGCAACACCAGGGAATGATCAGTTTAAATGTAACATAACTTGGAAATCAGTTTTGCTACTGGAAGATTAGTTCAACACTCACAGAATTCACAGAATTACCGTCCAATTAGTGCGTTGCCGGCTTTGGGTAAGGTTCTTGAATCTATAGTGACCGATGAAATAATATCTACGTTCTTCTTTAAATCGGGTGATTGTTCGGATATTCAGAATTACCGCCCAATTAGTGCGTTGCCGGCTTTGGGTAAGGTTCTTGACTCTATAGTGACCGATGAAATAATATCTACGTTCTCTGCCATCATAATACCCGAACAACATGGTTTTATGTCTGGTCGTAGTACTGAAACAAATCTTTTACTTTATCACCGCTTTATCTCGGAATCTTTAGAGAATGGCCATCAGGTTGACTCAATCTACACTGATCTCAGCACAGCCTTCGATCGAGTCGACCACTAACTACTCCTGTGGAAATTGGGATGCTACGCCATCACAGGCAGTCTTTGGCACTGGTTTGGGTCCTATTTGTTAGATCGGACACAGTGTATTAGGTTGCATTCCAATAAGTCTGATTTTATTACAGTAACATCCGGCGTACCACAAGGCAGCCACCTCGATCCTATCTTATTTTTACTTTTTATAAATGATATTAAATATTACATAAATTATTCTAAATTTTTACTTTTTGCGGATGATCTTAAATTATTCTCTTCTATTTCTTTATTGTCAAACTCTATTGAGCTGCAATCAGATTTTGATGGTGTTTCGGCGTGGTGTCGTGACAATAACATGTTATTAAATATCGACAAGTGTAAAATAATTACCTTTACAAAAAAGAAATCCAATATCATTTATCATCCTTACGCGACCAATTCTGGTGAACTTGATCAAATTAAAGATTTAGGCGTGCTGTTTGATAGTAGTCTGAAGTTTAACTTGCATATTGATGTTATCACCTGTAGAGCTCTTAAATTGTGTGGTTTCATTAAGCGCCAAACAAAAGACTTTACTAATGTTATTGGTATATTTACACTGTATCATAGTCTGGTACGCTCTATTTTGGAGTACTGTTCAATCATTTGGAACCCTTACACCATCCTTCATTCAGAGAAAATTGAAAGAGTTCAACGCAAATTCGTCAATTATATTCTTTTTAAATTAAATATTGATAAAAATTTGTATAGTTATCCTGAGCGACTAAATTTACTTAACTTACAAGCGCTATCATCTCGCCGTAAAATTGCTCTACTAAATTTTGGATTTAAATGTTTGAATAATATATGTAATTGATTCTTCCGAGTTGCTATCTTTGTTTAATCTGCGTGTTCCTATTATTAATACCAGATGTACTGCGTCCTTTGCTTTGGAATTTCATCGCACTACCTACGGTTGCAATAACCCCTTAAATTTAGTCTTCAGAGAGCTTAACGCATTGTATGGTAGCTTAGATATATTCAGTATAAAACCCGCAGAATTTAAGAAGTACATTAAGTTACATGTTATTTAGTCATTAGCATTGTCTTCATTTTATTGTTATTATGGTTGTTGTTGTTATTATTATTTTTATGATGATCATTATCATTATTATAGTTGAGTGTAGGCTTTCACGACCGTAATCCATAGTAGGTATGTTTTTTCGGGTCTTGTCGCGTAGGCAACTATTCACTGTCTTGACGTTTCGCTGATTGTGCTATCAGCTTCTTCAGAAGTTTTCTAAAGACTGTTAGTCTTTATAAGACTGTTAGTCTTTAGAAAACTTCTGAAGAAGCTGATAGTACAATCAGCGAAACTTAGGTTACCTTAGGTAACTATTCACTGTCTTGACGTGACAGTGAATAGTTACCTACGCGACAAGACCCGAAAAAACATACCTACTATTATCATTATTATATTTATTGTTGCTTATGGTTTGTGGCTTTAGTTAATAAGTTATATTTCTGTTATTCTGTATGCTATTTCATATATAATATGATATTGACCTTTGTAGGTTTCCTGTTGGTCAATAAATAAATAAATAAATAAACACACACAATAATAAATTTTCTTCATGAATAATGGAATACTTTCCGGTTCCCGTTAAGCACAAAAGATGCCGTACAATATAGACTGAGGAGCATCTCAAAAAAGACAATAAGGACTGTGTTTGGTTTCGGTACAAGTCCAGATTCAGTATGCATTCGAATAACATCCATATTTTCATTGAGAAAGAACTAGGAAGGCAAAATAACCCTCTGTGTAGGTATCTCAAAAAGGTCTCTGCATAGCGATAGCTAAGCAATGAATGGTTTGCTTATTACTCCAAACTATTTGGATGAGATACTGAGATCTTTGGCCTCTCATATGCGTGAGCCGCGTTTATCCGAGAGAGCAAACATTGTTAAGAATTAGTTTAAGGATAGTGTCAACCCATGTCTGTCTAGAACTAGATCATTCATTTTCATCCTTTAATACGTTAATCAGAAGTTCATTTCATTTGAGGAGCATAATGTTTGATGTATCTCTATCAGCACTAATACATTCATTCCTTAACTTGGCTGGTTCTAGAGACTTGACGAAGAAACATTTTGTTGATACCTGAAAGGTTTTGTAAACATTTTCAAAATTACAGTAAAAATAAAGCAGGTTACACGATAGATATAGGCAACACTGTGAAAGGTTCGATTTTCTCCTTATTTCTTAGAAAATGTAATAATACCGACGAAGCACAAAACAGGCCAAAAGTGCATATGTATATCATACGCAAATATATGAGGAAATAAACAACATTTTTACAATTTGACGTGATATATGTTAATTTTATATGTTTCGCCATTAGTAGATGTTATTTATATGAACATATTAATCATCACAATAGTACATAAAAATATGTGAACAAGGTTACGAGTGTACAAAAGTTATTGTACAAATTATATTATGCCTGACACAATACATACATATGCATATGACAAAATAGCATTCGTGTTGTTTTTCTCCTCGATTTCAAAGTTATTCAGTTTTGATACAATAGAATAACGATAAAGTTCAAAGTCAGAGAATTGACCTATAAATTGGAGATGTCGACAAAGTCCTAAGGTTTACATAAAAAAATGGTAATAATTTAAAAGTACATTTAGCATTGTAATTTCTAGCTGATTCAACAGCTTGATTTGTTTGAGCCTTAAAAATACAAGATTTGTGCTTTTCCCCATTGAACGTAATCGCGAACTTAATACTTAAATTAGCGAAACCATTTGATCTAATATAGCAACTTGCGGATTTTTACTTTTTATGAATTATATTATTGAGTCGCTTCTAGTTTGTCCTAGGCTTGCATGAATAGTTTGCAATTGGGGCAGGAAACTGTTTTGCGCTTTATATTTAAAAGAACACACTATGTTTGATTTATCGTCAAGTATGAGTTGTTTATGAATACACCAAAATGTCAGTGTTACAATTCTTGGTGCATTATTGCAATTCACATCTATCTATTAGAATACAAAAAGTATTTACAAACGAGATAACATTTAGCGACACGATCATTCAAATGCAAACAAGTTTTAAAAACTCCTTCAAACAGTATTGATGATTGATATATATATTGATCATAATTTTTCTTAACTAGTTCAATTAATTTTGTAATAATAATGTATTATTTTACAGTGAACCTGAGGAAGCTCTCAAGTCATTAGGAGAATTGCAAAAGGTATCAAGACCAGTGGCGATATCATTTCCAGAAATGATGACATTGATGTCCCAGTGTCAACAAGTGGACTCTTTTAGAAATCATCGCATGCGATCCACTTCATCTGCAAATTCAGCTAACGGACGAAGTAGTTTACTTAATAATAATCCTCTAACTCTTTTAAGTGGAATAATTCCAGGTAAATATGACTGAAATCTTTGTTATTAAAAGCAATTACAAAAATAATAGTGAAACGTGGATAGTATGCGTATTGTAATCACTAATCAATGCGAAACTAGCTTTAATTTTAGTGATCAATTGTAATTCCTTTGTCAGGGAATATTTCCGAGGATGATAGAATAGTATCCCAATATTGTATGCTGTAGTGCTTGAATTGAGTTTTATAAATCTATCAAACAATGCAACAATTTTGGCCGAATATACTTCCAAATATTCCAAACCAAACATTGTATATAAGTATCAAAGTCGTCGGAAAACTTTGATGAGATCAGAGTACCTAATACACAAATTTTTTGTGCTGTTACTGTATGCGACAGAGGTGAACATTCCTAAACACTAAAGGTATTATTTCACCCACAAAAGACCAACACCAAACACCAGACCAGCGTGTTCTAACAGCAAAGACGGTGATCATTGAATGCTATGGCAGAAATAGTTCTTTTAGTATTCAAGTTCCAGAAAAGAACCCATGTATGGAAGAGAGCATTATTAGTAAGATTTTTGGTCCTGCTCCTACCCTTTTTCCCTCTTCCGTCTTATTGTCTTTATAAATAAAATAAAATTATAGATTACAAACAAAATAATAGAAAAAAGTTTTTAACTTGACATTATCAACTGTATTAATTCAGTTTATTTCTTTTTTTGTCGTGTTTTTATGTTTGTTTCATGAGACTATTCTGAAATATAATCTTACTGCGTAGAAAGAATAAGCTCATAATGCACGAAGAGCTTTCATTGAGACATAGAAACAGCTACATTTGCAGTAGTTATATGCAGATGGTAGACGAGTTTTCGCAATACTACGGAAAATTGATATATTCTAGTAGTTTCACTATAAGGAGGTAATCCGCAAAGGCATGGGCGTTTCTTTCCCATATATTTTAGATTGCATAGTCTTACGCAACTAATGTTTATTACTAATGCTACTACCATTCTATAGATATCAAGTGGAGTGTGGAAGGTGGTAAAACCCAAGCTTGAATTCTAGCTGCCAAATGGATAATATACACAAATACAAAGTTTATCAGTATTTCTTCACCTTTTGAGCCTAAACTTTGTATTATATGCTAATTTTAGACTCTACCTGGTAATTGAGGTTTCCATTGCTAATAGTTCTTTATACACGTAATGGAATTAATGCTTGGAAGAAACACTTTACAATAAGTTTCTTTGACTTTCTATGTTTCCAATAAATTGATCGAGTATTTTTAAATCAGCTACATGACAATCAATAAAACAATTGATGTTATACATTCTTTTAACGTAAATAAATCGTTTTACTTGAATTTAACATCCTGTATCCATCCATTCGTTAAGGTATAAGAGAAGGAAGGAGTAGTTGTGACTGGCCATTAATGTTCACTGTCATAACCTGACGTATAAATAAATTATTCTCGAATATTCCACCTTCATACACAATTACTCTTCTAGTCCTGACGGTTGCGTTTATTGGTTAAGTTTTAACGAGTTTTACCATATTTCTGACAAAATTTCTACGCAGCTCTACTTTACACTGAAATCTTCAAAGAGATAGCATGAAATAAAGAATCTGTCTGATATATTGTAATATACGGTCGCTGTAATGAGAGGAGAATTGTTAGCAAAAATATTTGCGGAAAAATCTCGATTTTATTGGGAATATTTGGTTTCCTGTATGAAAACTCGCAAAGTAGAAAGTCAACAGCTGAAGAATAGGTGTTTTGAAGCAATTTTTGGCTATTTAATTGTGTATAACCCATTAATGCATTTATAAATATAGTTCTTCAACCTAATTTATTATAAATTGACTTAGAGCTACAAAATCTATGTTACTTTTATTACAACAATATCAAATCTTAATTAAATTTAGCGAAGGCAGGAACAAAGTTTCTGTTTGTAGTGTAAAAGTTTGTCTACAAGACATTTTGAAATTTTACCTCCACGGAACCCAAAAAAGTATCTTAAATATTTCTAACCAGAAAAAAGAAGTGTTCTTGACAAGTACGAATGTAGGCGAAAAACTATCACAACTAAAAATTTCATACTTAATCAGCTTTATGAAAAATTAAACACTTGAAGTTATTAAGCAAAAATTAAAAGTTGCAATAGTAGTAAACAAGTATTTCTAATTATAAGCAACATTAGGAAAATAAATAAGATTTATTTATATAAGCAGCGGCTAAAGGACTGCTTGAACTAGTAAACTATACAAAATAGAACTACGGGATATAAGTGTATGCTAATAATATTTATATAATTTTATAAGACATTCATACTAAAACAAAAATAACATTTGAACAATAACTACAAAATTCTATCTACAAAAAAAACTTCAAATTGATTTATTTAACAGCGAACATAATTTTTGGTAAACCGGTTCGAATATTTTAGTGTACCCTGTATCAGTTAAATGCAAATAATCATACATTAAATAATGGGATATGCTCTGATCGCCCTGAATAAGATTTTCATGGATACTAACGACGTGAACGTTCTTCGTCAATTCATCCGCATTGGCTTGATTGAGGAATTTATCCAAGAGGAATGTGTTAACGTGGTCATTGCGTTCCCTGTACGGATTCGGAAATTGTCCGCGCGGTAATAGAGTCGGTATTATTATGTGGACGTCGCCTAATTTATCTTTTATGGTCCTGATTATCTCTAATATACCTTCAAACACTTCGTGCGGAGTGCAATCAATGTTGTTTGTGCCGACGAATAAAACTAACGTTTTGATTTTAATGTTGAAATTCAACTCGTCGTTTTGTATTCTCCATAAAACGTTTTCGACCCTGAAAAAGTGAAAGGTTTATTAGTGAATATGTGACAATTATTGTACATATTTAACATGTTTAAAATAGTATAAGAATTTTATCAGCATTTATTAATGTAATGTTTAATTTTTAATTGACTATACAATAATAACTGACACATTTACTATTTTTCGGTTCAAATTGAATTAGTTCTGCAGACTTTAATGCAATGAATGACGTAAATACATTAAACCTTATGAAGATCTGTATTTAATCGCCTACGCTACTATATACAATAGAATGACTAGCAAAATATGTACTATTCTTGTCTCTTTAAGTAATCGAAACCTCATACAGTACTTTACAAAAGTATTCATTTGATTCTAAAATGGTATAATTCAAGTAAATTAAGGAATATTTCACAAAGAGAGAGAGAGTTTTTTAAGACACAAAGCAACCTTTTTTGGTACCCTGTTGGTACTGCAAAGTTGACTATTTTTGAACAATAACTGTTACACAGAAATAGGGTCATTTTGTCGGTCTTCACTATATACAGCATCCTCCTAAATGACGCTAGCTCATCGTATAGAGAAACAGTCAGTATAATTTTAAGACAACTCCAAAATAACGAAGAATGACATTGTTTTAAAATTTGATGCTCTTTCCATAATATATAAAACATATTATTAAGACCTATAGTCAGTTTTATAAGCTCCTTGAATTACAATCTTTCTTATCTCGCTGGTATTTTAATTGTCTCCATTAAAGATCGCTACAAGAGCCTCTAACGACCTTCAAACATCACATCTAACGTTGTCACTCACGCTATAGTCTGTTTACGATAACAGACGAAGCACGTCATAACCAGTAAAATCAGGAATAGCTACCTATACAAAACAAAATATCCAAAAATAACTGTTCTTACTATCGTAGATATAGGGAATTTTGCTGTGCAAAGGTGCCTGTCCTGTACGATGTTACCATTTCGTGCATATGAACAACTTAACCGTTAACGCGAATTGCATGTCAATGAGCTATCATAGTTTAATACATATCGTATTAGAGCAAAGATTTGGCAATAATGCGTAGCGCCATTATGACGTGTATTGATGACGTGCCTCGTCTGTTATCGTAAACAGACTATAACAGTCACTCTTACCAGTGCGACAGCGACCTGTACTTGGTGAATCAGAAGAATTTTTAGTAACTAAGGTTACATAGTTACACATATCCCATCAAAATCTTATCGTGCTTTTTGAAATTGTGTTAAAAACATTGTGATTGTAAGATTAGAGCTGTACATATGAAGCACAGAAATACGGATAGAAAATATCCAAATAAAGTCTATCTTTTTAAAGGTTTTTGTAATGCAATTCTAAGACTTTGTGGATTAAAAAAAAGGAGAACTTCATAGTAGAGATTAATGTCAGTAGTACATTTGTTTTGCAAAGGAAAATGTCATTATTGATGCAGTACTTAATGATGCTATAACGAATACTAAACAGATTTCCACTCAGTTATATTGCCACACAATTGTTTAATAATGCTTAATCGAGTAATTTAAAATGCATACCAACATCAAGCAGCTCATAACTTGCAAAGAAACGATTGCAGAATAAAAAAAAATTCTAACTTTATTAATGAAACGTTCTGGACAGATGTATTAATTGTTTCGCGAAATTAAATTAACGAATTTAATTGAAGTTAATGTTCATAACGAGTACACCTTGGCTTTACAAAATACACGCACAGGCTTCCAACAAAGATTGAGATGTAGGAGTTGGTGTGGTAGGTACTTTTAATTTTGTTTAGTGTGCAACATCTTGTCCATACTAGCATTTATAAAGGAATATTTTTATTTATTACACGATATACCTGTTGGGCTGCGCAATCAAATGTGGTATTAACACGTTCGCACATACATAGAAAAGCATTTCCGCAAGAAAACGAAAACAAAACAGAGAAGGACGTTGGATTTATTGGCCACGGGTTTCTGAGAAATCAGGCCACCACTCGAAGCTGCTAAATTTATTCTAAGAAGGCTTTAAAAATGACCTTGGAAGTTGTCAAGCAAGCTGCCTTCGTTCTGCAAAATAACACGTTAATTGAACAAGCAAGTATTGTAGTAGTAGTGTATTCTCAGATGAAACAAGAGTATGTCTATACGCCAGTAACAGTAGAGGACAAAAATACAAAGATTTAAAAAAACACAATACCCCATTGCGGAAGAAATGGTTTTTAGGGGAGGCCCCTATATGGTGAGCTGGCATTTTCATATTCACAAAAACTAAAATGGTTTTTAATGCAACTGGCGACCGAGATAGTATGGTTGAAGACCAGTAGGTACATCGAAAAAATCCTTTATTCTGATGAATACCGTAGTTTAACGGTACTTCGATAAAATTGAAATAAGAGTTACAACACCATACGATAGGACAGCAGGAGGTGACTAATTTAGTCCACGAAGAACCGTTTACAGGCGGTAGTTAGGGTAGCACTATAACATCGATGGTTAAATAAATTAAAACAATTTGTTAACGAAATAGTACCTATTCTTATCTTTCAGTTTTTAGCAGGTTGAAACATATCTTTATTTCTTTCTACGAACAAGAAGTTCGAGCTAATTGTAAACTAAGCTCTTGAACATAAATACTTTGAAGCAGAAATGCAGTTTAAAATGTCACCTTTTGTGGCAGAAACATTTTAATGCAACTGTGTTGTCTGAGTCGATTTTACTTTCATCTCCTCTGTTTTACTTATCAGGGAAAATCGCAATACTATTAATCAGCTTAATCTTGGTTAAGATTGTTACTAGCTCTTCTCATGTTTGCTGTAGGAAGAGTCTAGAATTGTTTGCCATCCGAATTGTTGTTTAAACCAAAAAATCATGGTCCGTCTCTAATACACAAGTATACTTTTGCTTTTACTACTACAGTATTTTCCGAAATACAAAACTATTGCAGTAGTTTTCCAAGTTTTAATGCCAGTTTAAACTACATTAACTACTACATATCGACAAATGTACCAATCAATAAAATATGTAATAGGTACCTACTCTATGATATAACATATCTACTCAAACATTTGCAAATTCAAGTTTTAATTTAAAGTAACATGTAAAGTCATAAGCAAACCGCACAACTTTAACGTACCTATATAATTATGTAACACATTTATTGATTCCTGCACTAAATCTATGGTAGATAAAACCGCATTAATAAATGCCAGACCAATATCTAGGCATTGCGTAATTCTCATTTGATTTCATTGTAATACACTTTATCTTAATCTTTTGGATGTATTAACCAAAGAAATAATCCATTACATACAGTTAAAGCTTTAAATAAATATACGCATCAAGTATCACAGTCATAGTCTGGAGCTTTAACAAAATCCTTATCTTAACATAAATCGCAGTCATGCAATTGTACTTTTTTGATAAAATTTCAAAATTAAAAATTACGCAACCAAGCATTTATCCCTCTTTGTATAATATTTTCATAGTAATAAGTAATGAGTAGGTAGAGATTTCAGTATTACGAAAGCCTTTTTTTGTTATTAAAAAGGTTAAATTAACGTGCGAATATTTTAATATCTAAATGTGAATCGGTGAGAAAGTTTGTTTTCTCACTTTTCATAAAATATGAAGTACAATATTCGGTACGAGTTTTAATTATGTATTGCATAAGCAAATTTACATATATGAGATAATTTTGGGAAACTAATAATTCTGTATATACATACATATGTATATTCCCCATTACATATTCTAGAGTATTTGAATAGAAACGTGTGTTGAGTATATCCATTCAATTAGGGTACCTTTCACTTGCCATAAAATTTATTAATTGAGTGCGTACATATTCCAAATAAATTGGCTCGATAAGCTCATATGTTCATTTAGAATGTAATTTGAATCTAGCTAAGATATGACAACTTTTATTTGTTTGTTGAAATAATATCAAATATTAATATTATTTACTAAAATTTAAACAAAACTGTTGTGTTAAAGTATAAAATATATATGTATTGAAAAGTAAGACAATCTACATAGTGGAGTGAGTACACCAACAACAAACATAAGTAATTAGTTTTATTTTCCTCATAGGTAATAATTTATTTAATTGCTAGTAATTACGTCCAAATGATATGGTTTCCTAACCTAGTTTAGGAATATCTTGCTTTTTGATAATTTTTGAAATGACACTTTGATGATACAGGATGAAACATAATTCGACCAAACCATATACACACATACATATGTATGTATATCTAGAAAAATACATTATAATATTTTAGCAGAATTCCAATTTCTAGGAACAAATGTTTCATCCACTAATAGTAGAGAGTGAAGATATTGAGAAAATATCAGTTTAAAGGTGGATTTCATTTGAATACATCTCGTGATCGACCATTCTGAATTTGGCGAATTTGTTACAGCTAAATGACGTTTGGCTGTTTGATGCATTTTGTAGTTCCTACCATTCACAGTTATATTTTTGACAACGAAGTTATGTTCAGCGATTTCTAAAAAAACGTTTATTAATGTCTTCATGGAAGAGATTGAAACGAAGGGGAGGATCAGTAATGCCAATCGCAGTGAAAACAGGCAAAGAAGAAGAGACTGTACTGAACAGGATTGGGGAAGGATCCAACCACTTCCTATTCAAAAAATTGCAAATACCTATTTGGAAAGTAGGGGCTATCTATTCAATCATTTTTCTTTTTCTTGAAGGACGGGTAACCCCGTGCGGCCGCTCGGTCCAAAGACCTATTATGCCTCTTTTTCGTTTAGGTATCCCGACTCGGTTATCTTTGTAAGCAGAAGTGTATGTGAGTTTGTCGAGAGTTTGCTAAACCCATGCAGTGTATGTTGTTTTTCAGTGTGCAGTGTCCACTCAAGATGCGTGGAAGCGACCGTAGGCTGGGCCTGCTCATGAAGAGAACTTTACGAAGTCTGCCCTGGTATGGTTGAATTTCAATGATTTTTTAAAATCTCATGTCAATAAGTTCCTTCCAATGGGAGCGGTGTCGCGCAACGAGTTGAGTTCTGACAAAAGTTTTGATGCAACCATAGGAACTTCCACACGCCGGTTCTGGTCCTATGAATGGCCGTTCACTGGATAACCCGACAGGAAGTTCGTTTCCATTGAAGATGGAAGGGCAGCTTCCTAGGCTAATGGATTCACCAGTGGATTACCCGATTGAATCATTCAGTTCTGTTGATTTTCCAGCACGTATTGCGCAATCAGAGGATTATTTTGTAAAGGACCCTCTCAACTTTACACTTTTTCCAGTGAAAAATGTGACAAATTAGAGAAATTCGATCATTGTTGGTTGTAGCACAATAATAAACGAGCCTTGTGCTAGATGTCAAAGGTTTACATGTAATTGGAGGTAATAAAATGTTATTTTCGGGGAAAATGATTTTCATCTTGTATAATCAAAACAAAGAAGCTGAGAAATTATCAAACAGAAACAGAAAAACAGACAACAGAAAAAATACTTTTTTAGTATTTATTACATACTTTCATTTAGCAATACTTTTTACGATAATTTATCGAAACAACTGCATAATAGTGTACGTTGAAACTCAAAATCAAATGCAAAAATAAAAATTGACTTATTTTTGGGCAGTGGTAGCATTTATCGTTCAAAAATTAAGATACATGGTATATATATCAAACGAGATATTTTATGATCTCTGTATATGTGTATATACAGTAATAACAGTTATACTGCTACCATAAGGGGGCAGAAATTAAATATCCAGTACATATAGCAACTTGACACATTTATTTATTCACAAACTGGAAAATGCGAATGTTTAACTATTTTCTAAAATTAGATAGCCTTTAATATGTATTGACGATGCCAGAAATACGGCTTGCATATTTTAGGAATGATTTAAAATGACCATGATATCATTCCATATAAATCTTTTTGCCATAATTAAACATACAGTTAATTATAGATCTTCATAGACATAATATATATTTTTTATTAAAATTTCATAAGAATTAAACTTATATTTGCGTTGTATATTCAAGAAAGAAAATACAAACAAAAAGCTTACATACCTGTCACCGCCGATTCCAAAATTCAAACAATGCAACGAACTAATCTTCTCGTTCCACAACGTGCTGAATTGCATTTGTTGTATGATCGAGTCGCCTATAAAAACGATTTCAGATTCCGTTGTTTTCGCTTCTTGCACGAATCTAGCGTGCATGCTCATCCACCTTCCGTCTCCCACTGTATCTTCACCTGGTGTTGGTATTACGCAGGGATTATTCATTTTGAAAATTAAATAAATTCAATTAAAAATTCTTTTGTAAGTTAACGCTTCTCTCTGTCGGGATGTACAAACGCTGAACGTTCTTACTACTATTCTCTTGTCTTCAACCGGTCGCCGGAACTTGTTATTTAACCTCACTCAACCGAGTTGTGCTATCCAACGAATTGCATTGTGTGTATTAAGTTACAAATGCGGTACTGGACGGGGCTCACCAGACTACGATGGGTATAATGTATTTGTTCGTTGTCGATCAGGCGAAGTTTTTGTCGTTACTGATTTTTCGCAGCGACAAAAAATGTGTAAAATGTTTTAGTAATCTGCATTCAGAGATAAACAAATTTGCGATGCATGTAACTAAAGATAGTCAAATAAATAAATTTCGTAGCATACTACGTATACTACATTTCATTTTATTTTAAATTATCGCCAGGGATCGAGATAACCTTTTGCGGTGAATGTATACCGCATATGACTACTTATTTACTTGTCTAAAATTTTTCCATTGGCATTACAATGTTTACGGATATTTAAATAAGTACATACTGTAAAAATGTCATCAAATATTTTCGGACAAGGTACATCTTAAACTCATCATATTTTTTATCATTTGGCCAAACATTAATTTATATCATGATTAAAATAATATCATATACTTTTATTATGAAATTATATGAATGATAGATTTCACAGGCTAAAAATAAATATTTGTGTACAAGATTGGATTCTTGAAATAATTCTTTTTTGATGGGCTATGCGGTGTTGACACTTTTTCAGCCACTGTAATGGTTAAACTGCAAAACCATTGCTTTAACCTACAACTCATATTTGAAAAGTCCATCACCAACTGCAGCTTAAGAGCGAATAATCACTGCCGCAAAAATTTGTCTTTTTCAATTTCAAGTGCGGCATTCATAATGCTTTCGCGTAATTGCTGTTCATTTTTCCGTACTACACCGCTCTAGAACTCAACATACCCTTTTTCAATGGAGAACATCTGGTAAGCCAGGAAGCCACTGAGTTGGATCGCGCTTACTCATCCAGCAACTTCCATCATGCAACTTGCATCAGAGTTGCATCAGAATTTTAATTGACAGCAGATAATAATTGAAAATGTTATATCACCTATCAATAGAAAAATCTATGTTGGCTAGAATGTATTCTAAATGGCTGCAAATTTTGTACTGACCGCGCATATTCATTATACAGTACCATATCTGGTAAAAGTAACTTCGTTGGACTACACAACTTATTCCAGAACTTATTACAAAAACCCTATTAGTTGCAAGTGATAAGCATAGTCATGTTGCAATCTATCTCTGTTTGAATCGGTCTGAAAATGTTTATGTTACATTTTAAACAATCTGAACTTAAAAGAAAAACTAGCTTGCCTAGTCTAGCTTTGTCTTTTTATGAGATTCTCCAGCTTTGGCGGGATTGTCTTCATGTAGCGAGCCGTGTCAGGGTATGGTTGGCTAATACAGTCTCTGGCTAGTTCCTCCGATTAACGCAACATGTGCTGTGAGGTCTTTTCTTCTGTCTGACAGATTCTGTACATTCCGCATTTTCCGTCAGATCAAGGTTGCTCATATGTTCCTACTAATATTACACTAACAGTGTCCTATTAGTAGGCCTACACTTAACTTCTTAGCCTGCCTCTGCCATGGGAAGCTTTTCTACAATTTTAGCACTTTTTCCACTGGTCATTTCCCAATGGCTTCGGATACTTTTCTTTTTATGATCCTAGACGATGGTGTAGGTCCGACGAATAGCTTTGACTCTTTGGCCAGGGTATCCATGTTTGCATGACCTTTAATATTGGTACTGGTGTTCTGGTACCCAAACTAGGGTTACCTTGCTATGGTCTCCTAGCTCGTTTAGTGCGCAAGCGCAATACGATACTTACGATGTTTGTAGCGTCAAATACTTTTATCACAGCTGTCTTGAAATGTAACTACATGCGAAATTTGTTGTTGCTGTTGATGCCAATATATCAAAATTTCTTTTGACGAAACAGCACGACTGCTTATCTCAGTCTTCTGCAAACATGCACGATTTAAAATCTGATACGACCTTTTATTATTTCTAATGGACTTTGTCAAAAGGAGTTATAGAACTTTATTTTAGAATAATTGTTCAGACTAAAACAAGAACGGACATTTCAAAAAGTGCAACAATTTTTTCCATGCAAGCCACACAATTTATAAACGGCTGAATACGGCACACTTTTCTTTAAAAATATCCTAAACGAGAGAAATACGGTTTAGATACCACTGAGAACTTCCTATTTTAGTGACCAAACTTCAGCATTTGAAACTGTTACTGCAGTAGCTGACCAAATAGTTCGCGAGTTTAAAAAAATCATAAACTATACTTGTGTTAGGAAACCAACAAACAAATTAGATTTAAAATTTTTAAATTAGTTTTTAGAATCGTAATTGTGTGTAAACTCTTTTCCTAATGGTAATTTTTGAGAGAAATATACTATAAATATTTGTGAAATAAAAAAAGTCTCTTTTATTTCAAACATGGTTCACCGGATATTTTTTCTATTCCTGAAAATGCTACTAAAGTGTTCAAATAGTAATCGATTTCGTTTAGGTTTCCAAAAGAAATGTTGGCATACTTGTAACAGACGGTGAGAGTTAGCTGGTACTATGAACATGCGCGTCAATCTGAGCATTCATTGCTTCTTCTTCTGTTACACTGATTATCAACTCCATATTGTCATAGTCTTTGAAATGGATCAAACAATACGCGCCAAGGTGGAACACAAATATCCGGGAATTTTCTTCAATATTTACGACAAATTTCTGAAGAATTTTTGCTACAAAACCCGTAAGCAACGATAATGTCGGTATATCTTCTTTATTACCGAACGGCATACTTCATGAAAAAATATTGTAACATCTTTCAATCGCAACAAGTAATATATATATATAGCTCCTCTGTTTCGCAGCAATGCCCGTAACTAGGTATTAACTTTGTAGACAAAACCTAAAAAGCCCATGCAGGAAAGTTTATGCCTCGATACTTTCAAAATAAAAGCCGACCTGGAAAAGTCATTTTGAATGTTTAGCTTAGATTCCAATGTAGAACATGAATTTTTACTTTAATCTTACATTGAAAATAATGAGGATATTTTCTAATAATTTCCTGAGAACACTACACTTGAAATTATATCTTCATATAATTCTTGCAGTACATCTAGTTTAGTTTTCGTAAAAAAAGTTATTGTTCCCTCTTGGAGATTCAAAATGATTTGTCTTTATTTGAAGGTATGTAGATTTACGTTGACCAGTTTTTGATCGATATTTTTCCGAAACTTTTGCACAATCTTTGACATAAACTCAAATACATCAAATGTAACAATTCTTTGGATATTGTGAACTGTACTATATAATTAAGGTTTCAAATTTTATTTTATTGCCACCTACATTCATTGATGTCGTTCGTTGCATTATTTATTCGTTCTGGAACGACATTGTTCACAAAATAAGGGCAAATTAATACAGCATACAATTTCATATTTTCTCATTCCTCATTGTAAGGCTTTGCTAACACACATTGTATCACAGAAATTACTTATAGTAACATGAGCTTGTACACTCACATCTACTTAGAAATAAAAGTTGACTAATTTATTACAATGAATTGAAGCACATAAACTGCTCCTATATACATTATCGAAAATTTGTTTCAATCAAATGAAGCAGGTTAAGGTCAAAGTTACACATAGATAAAATAGAGATGCGGTATTTTCGTAAATACAAGATATTTATAGGAATTTTTCTAGTGAAGCAACCAGACGTTATTTTTTTATGATGCGATTATAACGTTCACATTTTATAATCATTCAAACTTTTTTTAAATAAGCACGGAAAGATACTTTCTCATTAACAAAGAAATTAATCTAAGCAAAACAAAACCACGCTGTTGATTTGTTCCAAGGACCTCGCAACGTTCTATGAACTTTTACAGATTAAAGAATATTTTTCGACATCCAAAATAAAAATCTTCTGGATCACACTAACTCTCATCTACATTCGATTTAGCAAAAATGTTTGGGCACACCGTATTTCCAACCAACCATAGATCTTTTAAAATAAATATTCCTGAAGTTTTAATCTAGTTTTAAGGATTTAAATCTCCGATCTTCGCCGTAATACCTTGATTAATATTAAAAGACCAAAGTATACTGATATCACAATTCCTTTTGTATGTCGAAACACTAGAGGCATTTTATCATGATTTTCTGGGCCTAATCAGCCTGCGGCTAGGTATTTAAATGTTAAAAGAGTTAAGAAAGCAATTGGGCGAATTTAAATATATTGCATAGATAGATATGCGAGGGAAACAAAATTGGCAGGTATGTATACCCAAACAACTAACTAAAAATAAAGACAAAATTTGTATAAACCTGAGCTTTACAGTATCTAAGCTGTATAGAACGTTATCACGTAGATCATGTACGTACATAATCCGTGCTTATTGATTTCCATTGACACAGTTATTTACGTCACTTTGTAATTGGTACTGTTTTCTAATTAATGGCATAAAAAATGGCAGATTTTGGACATGCATTTAATGCGTGGTTTCGCACGTTGTAACAGAACTAAAGCAAGAAAGCATTACGCAGATTGTTTCCTAAACTGGCCTCAACCAAAGTAGAAAACATTCCAAAGGTTTCATAAGTGATCCTTGCAGACCACGTGTGTTGGATCGTATTGAGGAAAACGCTGATGGTAGCACTCGAAGAATAGAATTAGTAGAAGATGTCATGCATATGCGTGTGCGACGGATCTTAACAACCAACCAACTGGATAAAGTTCCAAATAATATGAAGGCACAATCAGAGCTTAGACAGAGTCCATTTCTATAATTTACATCAATGAGACCACCAATGTCCTCTTCCTTTTGTGTTTAGCCCATGCATTAACGTCAGTTTTCAGTAAATGTCTACGTAGCAATCATCCACAATTTCTTCATTGACCTTTTTATACTCCCTGAACCACAGATTTTCGACGACAATAATTTTTGACAAATCGACAATCGGTGATACTACAAAAATTCAGACCATACCAAAAATTTTCCAGAGCATAAAGTAGTACATGATCCGATGAGCCACCAGTTTGTTGCCACCCGTGGTGCTCACTTTGAGCATTTATTGTGATTGAAATTGTTAAATATTTACTGGAATAAAAAACTAAAAAGCTCCGGTAGCAGTAACTCTGCTCTAACTAGCTTTGGTTGAAAACCATTACATGGCTGCATTTCTAATAAATTTGTGTTGGTTTGTGAATTATGGTCCTCAGTGGAAACCTGCTATCATCTGCAGAACACAATGATGGGAATCTGAATTTTACACGCCAACTTCTCAATTCTTAATATTTCTAATGTTTAACGTATGTAATGCTTTGCAGCTGGTTATTTTATTTATTTACCATCAGATTCTGAGCCTGTTTTCAAACGTGTCATGTGAAGGTTAGAGTTAGCTAAGAATAGCGACAAGGAATTACGTATTCAAATCCTCTCGTTGTTCGCAAAAATTCCCGTTGAATTGCAACTCACAATTTGTCCGGAAAAATAGTCTGCTTCATCCGAGAGAATATATTTCTGAATAAGTTGAAAGATTTTAAGGTAGGAAAACCAAACTCATTTCAAACTAAATCAATTTCTTCTACAAATTCAATATTTTGAATCTACGAAATAAATAACAGATTCTTTAAATGCAAGGATACGAGGCCCTTGGCTTTCCATTTGTTATCATTTTGGAAAGTTTTTTAAACATATTATTAAGATATCCTTCGCCAGCTTTTAACGAAAACCGAACTTTTTGTACCAAATTTGAAGGTTTTCGATTTCTGAAACAATGTATTTACATGTTACCAGGCACCTCTCAACTATTTCATGAATTTACTGCAATGATACATATAGGATTCTATTTCGGCAATGGGCAACACTATATCCATTTTAGGGTTTGGAAATCCGGACTTTAAATCTTTATTCAAAATATTAAGTTTCACCAAACAACAAAGTTCCAAGAACTGTCTCTAATATGTTCATAATGTTTTAAAGATCATTGGCCGCATTTTATATTATCAAATTAAAGCACTTTTTAAGGAATCAGCGATGAAATTTTATACTATATCAGTTTGTACTATGGTAGGTACTTCCAACACTTAGAGCTAGTTTCTGAAATATTTCGGTAGATATTTCTAGTTAAAGATTTAGATATTAGTAATGAAAAGATGTCTTTTTATAACACTAATTAACACATTTATACCACATGCTACACGTGCATTTTTTTCTCCAAGAACGATAAAAATAAAAATGTTCTAATGTCAATAATTCCTCGAAGTTCAAGTGCAAGACCTTTATTTATTTTACTACCTATTCTTACCACGCCGCATGAAAGTGTACATTATTAATTCTAATTAAGTTCAGTCACGGAAATTATCCAGAAATCGCTTTATATTGTAATGTTTAAGAACAAAAAAATTGAAATGCTTAGGAATATTATTAATTACAACATAATTATATTTTCAGGAACCAAATGGTGTGGAACTGGAGACATAGCCAAAGATTATCACGATTTAGGCGCTGAAGCCAGCGTTGATAGATGTTGTCGCACACACGATTTATGCCCAGTGAAAGTGAGAGCATACACCAAACGATACAATCTAACGAATAACTCCCTGTATACTAAAAGTCATTGCAAATGTGATGACGAACTGTACAAGTGCCTAAAAGGATCAGATTCACCGACAGCACATATTATGGGCAACGTTTACTTTAATCTGATACAAGTGCCTTGCGTGGACGAGGGACAGAAAGGAAGACGGCGTTTTCGGGGAGCACGGAATAATTTTTAATGATAATTTTTAAGTCTCACACTAGGGTCGTATACATAATATACATATTTTTTTGTTGTGAATTATTTTAATTTATTTTTAATTTATACATTGTACATATGTATGTAACAATCGCTGTATTTATATTGCAGAAAGTGTATAAGTTATACACATGTATATTAAATTTAAATAAAATATACATCTGTTGGGTTTTAAATGTTAATAACTTCTTTTGAAGAATTCTCACATACACCTCACCTTGACTTTAGTTAAAATATTTGGCCACCATCCGTTAATCTTTTAGGGAAATCAAAAGATCAAGACTAAACGACAAAAGCTGTGCAGCAGCTGCAAGCATCTCGACCATTAATAATAATAATAATAATAATAATAATAATAATAGAGTTTATTTTTCAACAAAAGTATAACATAATCTGAGAAAAGCCAAACAAAAACAGTTGAATACAAAAGTTGAAAAAACACAGGATGCATCTCATGTGTGCAACGAGTGCACACATGATCTACCTCAACACCCTGAAGAAAACAAATTAAATAACATAAGAAAATGCCTAAAAACTAAAACTTATACTAAACTAAGTCAGATTCCGCGATAGACAAAAAGTATTCATTGAGTAACAAAAAAAAAATAAAATGAGAAGTATACTACTAAGTTTACAAGAAAACTGTATGTATATAAATATATAGATATATATATATATACTTAAATATAATTGCTATACAAGGGAACAAGAAGCCGGACAGCCCACACCACAATAACAGCCTTCTCTTGTATGTATATTTAAATTGTTTTGCAGAAAGCAGTTTTAAATCATCAGGGATGCCATTATATACTTTAACGATCTGATACGAAAACGAACGTTCATAAAGAGCAGTCCGATGTAAAGGCGGTGTCAACATACCCTTGAATCTCAAATTAAGTGTATGTACATCCGTACGAAACGATATTTTATTGTATAAATATGCCGGTTGTTTGTCTGTTATAATCTTCTGAAACAAACATGCCATTCTCAAATACCGCCGATCAGCCATATTGAGCCAGCTCACCTCCGCAGGCTTGTGTGTAATAGGTTCAAATTTTCTTATACCAAAGATAAAACGGAGGCAGGAATTCTGTATCCTTTGAATGCGCGCTATGTTGTTGGCAGTAATGCAAGGACCATATAATTCGCAACAAAAAGAGAAATGCGAAAGAACTAACGAATCACACAAGCTTCGCTTTGTCGCAACACTCAGAAAGTGTCTGTGAGGAAAAATCAGTTTTAAGTTAATGTATGTGAGTCTAATACATTTGAGTATATGTGTTTGAAAGCGAAATTGTGTATCAAAAGTAACGCCCAAATTCTTCGCTTCAAGCTGAATAGGTAACTGAACGCCATCAATGCTAAACTTAGCAGTATTTTGAAGCAGTGAAACACAATTTTTGTTTCCAAAAAGTAAAACCACCGACTTGGATGGATTCAGCACAAGCGCATGTTGCGAAGACACCCTGGCGATTGCACGAATATCATTATTAATAGTGTCAACAGCTGCGGAAGAATTAGATATAGTAAAGGAATAATAAACTTGTATGTCATCCGCATACATATGCATACTGCAAGTAGAGAGTTTCTTGTGAAAGCAAGAAGTGTATATACTGAATAAGAGAGGACCCAAAATTGAACCCTGGGGGACTCCACGCACAACAGATCTGAAACTGGAAGTAGCCCCGTTTAACGACACGCATTGCTCTCTATTAGCGAGGTAAGAATGAATTATTACCTCGTAACAATTCGATTGAACGCGAACTGATTTTATGTAAGTAATCTCTTATAATGCAGCGGTCACATTTTCAGTTATAGAATCAAGGAAGCATCAATTCTTGCTGATTCTCTTTAACCAATTTTGGTTCTATATTGTTTTGGTGTTCTAGTTAGTTGCGAATCGGTATTTGTAGTAATGAATTTAATAACTTGCATTAATAAGATAATCTTTTAAGTGTCGGAGCTACTGAAAAAGTAAGTTGCAAAAGCATCGTTAATACACTACAACGTCCATTCATCTATAACTAAGACCAAACTGGAAGTTTTTGCACATTTTTGTCATTTAGTGGTAGCCCTTCAGACTACCTATAAAGAATGGTTAGGCAATAACAAATCTAGGCTATATTATATTGCTTATCATTAATGAACTCTTCTAGTATCACTGGCGAGAAGTACAGTGAAACCTGTCTAAGACGGACCCTTGATAAAACGGAAAACTGTTTAAGGCGGAAAATTTTCATAGTCCGGAATCGTCCTCGTAAAAAAACATAGCAACTGTACCTCTTTAAAACGGAACCTGTTTAACGCGAAACCGTACTAATAAATTTAGACCAAAAAGTATTGTGACTCCATAAAACGGAATCGGTTTCCACCATAAATAACAGAGTTTACATACTTCAAATGACCGGCAACGATCCTTGGCTTGATTTACGATTAGAAAACAGACCATTTCTGACGGCCACCTATGAAGGAAACACTTTGTCTATTGAAAAATGTATCACACGTGTGGATTACTAGTTAAAACGACTCAATAGAAAGACGGAATACAAAGGGAATACACAAAGTTGTGCACACATGTTCGATCTTTTGTCGAACGTTGATAAAGTAACGTTCATACATATATTTATATCAATAAAATAAAATAGGTATGTATGTATAATGTTCCTTTTTCTGCAATATGATCTAGATACTTGCCTATTTTGTCTTAGGACTTTAGCAAATTCCTTAAAATTTTGGAATTTCACGCGTTGGTATGCTTTAGATTGGACGGTTGAATGAAACATTAGAATTTCATATTTTAATACATATGTATAATAACCTGAGTAAAACGGAAACCTGTGTATAAAGGAAAATATTTTGGTCCCAGTCGATTCCGTTTTAAACAGGTTTCACTGTAGTTGAAATCCGTTACTTTGATGATTAATTGGTTCGATGATCTTGGACTCTTTCAAGCTATCATCATGCAAGATACATGACCAAGAGAGAGTCCTGCAAACCAAGCTGCACTTGTCATAATTCTCGCAGTATCTTATTCTGCATACTATGGATTATGACTACACTGGACTATGTAAACGCCATAGGTAGTTACTGGTATCAGAATGGTGGAACAAATCAGCATCTCGACTTTTAGAAAGAAACTGCTTATTCTGCACGTTAGTGTAATTGCAATATTTATTTTTCTGTTGAATTGGGTTATAGCCTTCTCTGCTAACAAAAAGTTAGCAACAAAGTTCAACGTAGTGCACAGGTCGAGCCATATATACGTTCCACTCATTTATTAAGTATATGATGTGTAGTACGACGCCATTTTTCCAACTTATGTTTGCCAAGTTGCTTTCTCAGCCAGTTCGTATCACAACGATCACAACACAATCAGATGAACCAATTTCATTCTTGAAATCAGAGATGTAAAAATTACGAAGGATTCGCTCAAATTCTACCACAATAATAGGAAATCTCTGCCAAGTCGTTTCAGCAATAATAATAAATGAATCTGTGACATTTATAAAATCCCAAGCGAAATTACAATTATTGGTAGTCTTCATCTATAGAATAATATCAGTCAAGTTATGATTTTAAAGTAACTACGATTAAATGCGAATATATTTTTCAAAAACGTAGATTTCTTTTTATCTCACGTACAATATGTCCCGTAAATTATTATAAGGTTGGTAAATCTGACAAAACTATAAATATATATTGGCAACACTAACGAGCGCCCGTCATAGTAGCCAACAATGCTACACATAAACCTCTAGATCTATTTTAAGTAGATTGGTAGATATAACCTATTAATAAATGTAGAATTTAAAAATAAAACAAATAAAAAATATAGGTTTCAAATGGAGATGTAACGATTTTAATATATTTATCGTATGAGTTATTTTACATCTTTTATTTTTAGAGTAAATGCAAATGTAGCCACTCTATGCAATTACGAAGTAATGACACACTTGCAAAAAATGAAAGATACAAGAAAGAAACAAACTGGTCAGTTAGCAACAATTACATACGAGGTATACACTAATAGATACTTTAATTGTTTATTGAGCTAGAAAGACTGTAAATAACACAAATATTTCTAGACAATACGATATTTAGAAGGAACACCTTGCCAAACATATACATCAAATAATGTTATTGAATGTTTAAAAGCTCTAGAACAATTTAATATCACAAAAAATGAAAAATTAATGATTATTAATATTCCACCTACCACAGCCTTGGAAATTCAATTGGTAAATATGTTTGTAAAACTGAAAATACAAATAACTAATTACTCTTCTTAGATTGTAGAAGAGAGTGAGGAAAGATTAACAGAACAACATGTGGAAGAAATATTAAAGATATGTGCTAAATATCTGAATGTAACTCCAAAGAATAATGATGATGTCGAGGAAGGGTAAAAACAATAAAAATAAAATAATTCATAAACAAAGCAGAATTTATTTTATTGTTATAATATCATAACCACAGTAAACATTGCCCATAGCACACTTTCAGCAACATTTAGTGAAATAAATTAGTATATTTTGCCATAATCAATTACATTATGCTAAGAACAACATTTACTTAGTGTAGTTAAAAATAGGTTTATCGTTTTTGGTCTCCAAGATCTTCAATTAAGTCTTCATCAATCTGAAAAGATTTGTACAATAAGAAATAATGAGAACATTTAGTATGAACCTTACTTCTGGCCATTTTTCTGGTATAATATCAAATAAATCATCTTTAACATCACCCTGTATTACTATTTCATCATCACCTGTGACCGAAGAACCACAAGCAAACTTTGTCCCAAAGAATTTTGCAGCTACCTTTAAATCAATACCTATAACAAATTTAATCTAAATATTATATACTTTACTTAAAATTTAAACTTACTAAATGAACTTAAACCTGTAACTACTGTGACAGATTTCTTTTTCCCGCGTGGAGCTCTTGATATGCATACTTGCTTTGGACCATCTTCCTTCTTTTTCGTTTTGATCATACCTCTACCTCCACGTTTTTGTCGTTTCTTTTCTTCTTCACCGGTACCTTCACTAGCTTCATCACCAATCTTTACTTTTTCAAATTCTGATGGCAAATTTTTCTCTAACCATTGCTTACATTTATCATATTCTGGATAATATTCACAGTACTATAAAAATAGAATCTTTAAGTGTTAATTAATAAGGTAATATTTTACTAACCTCTATTGGCATAGTACAATTGCCGCAATAAATAACTTGAATTGGATAATTCACACCTTCTTTAGGTCCAATCATTAATTTTGTGTCAGTCATAGTCCTGCGTTTTGATGAATTGATAGAAATCAGAAATATAAATTAAGAAATATGAGGTTATTTTGTTAATTCATACATGTATAATTTATAACCTCTATCTGACGGTTGACAATTCGTTGACAGTAATCCGTAGATAATATAGTAATCCTACGAGGTTGATAAAGTAGAAAATATTAAGAAAATAGTTTCTCGTTGAATTTGATTGGTTTGATGACAAGATGCTCGGTGGCGCCAAATGTTTTAAATATGTCTGCAAAATGTAACTATTGTAAATGAAGTTGCATAACTATCTAGTCTAGTTAGAATTGATTGTGTTGTAGATTCTCTGCATGATATAATTTTAAAAAGTTTGGACTTACAATTAGCAAAGCAGAAATTAAACATTATCATTGGATTACTTGCGCTATATAATTTTTTCTGAAGTTTTTCCTTATACCTGAATTCAAGAATTTTGCAAAGCTATCATTTTTATACCACGAAGGATTAAATATGCATGTTTTCAATCGCAAAAATTATGGCTAAAAATCTATTGTGTTTTCAATTTTTATTAATCACATACTACTTCGGAACAACTATGTTTATACTTATTATAGGTACTAACAATAAAAATGGTCACGTTTCATTATCATATTTTTAATTACAGTGTATTTCCTAGAATCAGTTGACCTCAAGTAGCAACTTTCTGGAGCTTATCGTAAAAATTAGTTATCGTTGTTTCCAATAGATCTTTTTCAGCTTTCACTGAAAAAGCGTTTTTCGTTTAAGGTTCTTGGAATTGGAACATTAAACATTTCAGAATCATTTTATACATACTATTATTTTTTTAATAAGCGAAGTGGACTGTGCATTATATCCAAGATTTATATGGCTAAACGAAATCTAAAACTGATTAGTGCAAAGATTTTCTCAAATCTAAGTGGAACTGTAACGCATGCGATGTCTCATTCTTCATTCAGGACGATGTACTGCGTACAAAATTAGCTAATTTGCGTCCTCCATTGTTGTCATATTAACAAAGCCTTTCTTAAAGGTTTTTTGTGGAATTTTCAGTGGGATAGCAGATATTCCCTAAGTGATTTCTTACTTATGCGCTTACAGAGTTGTAGAGCGATGTTTGCACAATTGATACTGTAATAAGTGTCCTCAAAGAAAAAAAAAACTCACAGGGTGATAAATTCGCTGAGCTGGGGGCGAGGGAGGGAGGGGAGAGGGGCTAGGTGATGCTTTCTCGCAAAATGAGAAGACGTCTATGAAATAATTCTAACTTTTTCTCATAATACCGAGAACTGTGAGTTGTGGCTTCGACTTGGAACCAGCATTCTACCTCTTCATAATCCCCAACATACTGAGTTACCTTAGGTCGGTCTATCATGTGGTAGTAGCGATTATACTACAGACGTGGAATTTTGTTTATCACCAGTGGAAGTTAGCTTTATCACCAAAAAACAAACCAGTGTCAAGAAAAATGTTCTAAAGAATATCTTCACACACAGTTTTGCGAGTTGGAAAATCTCACACATTTAAGCCTGGACTATTCTTTATAAAGTAGGGGTGCATGTAAAGGATTCCTTTGCTTGCATGCCTATCAGGCAATCCCACATGTTTGAGTGCTAAAGGCTTTCTAAATTGCTGGACTAAGTACATGTGTCACATTTTCAAGATTATAACAATATCCAGAGTCAGCTTGCAGATTTTGTTTCCACTACAAAACCAGATGCTCAAAATTTTGTTACTCATACTTGAATAGTTTAACCTGATGATAGTTACTCCGCCAAACCATTGCGGCTACTAAAAATAATAATGTCCGCTTCGAAATAGTGTCCCTATACAATTAACTTTTCCAAACATCGCAGCTCTTTTGCTGCACCTTATCTATTAGTAACTATAACGGACTAGTTTTAGATTTTCTGCAACCGATATGAAAACGATACCGAAATCTGAATTCTTCTTGAAAGGTGTTTCATCTAATCAGAATTTTCATGTATTGTCTTGTTTTGGAAACTGGTCGTCAGGTACTGAGCAATATTGCTATGTACTCTCAGAATAATATTCGTCTCGATTTTTAGGTAGATGTCTCACTACAGGTCGTCTTGTAATTGTGTGCTGAATGATGTTTAGTGATTGTCAGGTGATTGTTCATTTCTATACCTTTTGACTGCATCCGCCCTCTTTTTGCTGATGATACGAAATACTTACTTCACAGTAAAATGTGCAAATGTCATTGATGTTTCATTTCTGTTAATTGCTCCTTAATCAACTTTTTTTGAAATGGAAGTTAAAGTTTAAATTTGAAAATATGTAATAAGAATTTTTTTGTTAGCAGATTTTTCGTTCCAAATCTAGGTGTATACATTGTTGCCTAGATGTTAAATTTGATTGATTGAGGTTTATTAATCAGCAATCACGTATTTCATGATTAAAATCAGGGTTTCGTCAAGACGCATTACATTATCATAAAAGTCAACTGCAGGTATATTGATTTATTGTTTAGATTATACTCTACACATGTAAAATTATGTTGCTGCCTAATAAACTCTATTATTATTATTATTATTATTATTATTATTATTATTATTATTATTATTATTATTATTATTATTATTATTATTTCATACAGTTTTCTTGTATTAATATATCGAGACCAAAATAGATATAGTGAAGTACTTGTCTAATGAATGAAAATTTGTTTTGAATCAAGCGCAATCTAACGAAATACCAGAGCAAAAGGTAAATAAGAATGAAAATCAATTCTGACGAATTCTAACACACACATATACGCGCACAAAATAAAGCACTTTCTTCTTATTAAAGAAATCAGTACGCCCCAAATCTATAGGCTACTCTTGTTACCAGCTTGCTAGCATATAAGAATAATCAATGAAAGCGCCATTTAACGGATAAAGTAATAGATGGCGCGACAGCACACTTAACAAATGTATTGATCTGGTTGCGTGTGCGCGTTAGACGCCACGTCATTACCATTACCCAGCCATTTTAGAGAAGTATGAGTGGCGGATGGTATCGTAGACGATTACAACATTGCAATAAGTTATAAAAAATATTATATAAGTTTTATTACGTCCCCAAATGAATACTATTCTACTCACACTACAAACTTTTCTCGGGAACATTTTAGATGTTACTTACCTGTTTTTTTGTTTTTAGAATTACGACAGCAAATTTAAAACTTTCTCGAAAATTTGTTACAGACATGTTAAATAATCGTAGGAATACGTTTGATTATATACGAATATTCTGTATTTAATACCGTTGTAACCGGCCTACCTTTTCGAGTAGGCTCTACCAGGCTCAATTCACCCAAAATATGGATCGCGCAAAAAACATCGACTGGTTTTAATTCCATATTTTCTTGGAGAGAAACGCAAATTACTACGTTATGTTATGTGATAATACAACTATAACAAGGATATCGTATATTTGTGATGGATAGTGTTAATTGATTTATCGTTTCTAATAGTTTGGTACAGCATAGATGATAAAACGTGTAGCATCTTTTGTATTACTTGAAAAATCATACGTAAAACTTATTACATTATTTTTTGGGAGCAACACAGTCTAACACATTGTTTATAGATATGTATACTTAATATAAATAATATGTATTGATCGTAATGTTGTTTAACTCTATTTCTATCACATTAAAACCAAGGCTTACACATTTGTAACTGGTAATTTATTAATTATTAAGTCAAGGTTCTTGCAAATTAATATTAATATTCCGTTATCTAGTACCGTTTTTCTTTTTGTAATGTTACTCTAGTCTTAATAGGTTGTTGAAATCATTTATTTTCAACATTCATAGCGATAATAATAACTATATTGCTAAAAAAGATAGATGTTCCTTACCTATCTTGTCAAAGTCACCTGTCAATATTCGTTTCTTATGTCATTTTTAAAATTTTTATAACTCCTTTTAATAAAATACAAAAATCTATTTCTTCTATAGTTCTATACAAAATAAGCAAAATACTCCACTAAATTAGAGGTCTGGCAGGTAGTGATGTGCATAGTCCACAATCACATTTTAACGGATAAGATAGTTAACAATACTAACAAAAAAATATTTAGCACTGCTACGTTTGCCTAGCAGCTGGATATCAAGCATAGAATGTTTGTATATTCTAAATCGATGGGCTAGTAATATATTTATAGAGAAACACACTTCTTAAAATAAATACCTATACACCTATGTTGATCATTTTACTATTATTTTATGCAAAATTCCATTAAAACTCAGAAAAACTTATTATTTCCGTATTATTTATTCATAATATGTTTAGGAATGCATATTAAACGCATTAAACATTAATTAATCGCGTATAATTATAGAAAACAGACATGTATGAACGTAAAATCAATGAAATTTAACATTAATAACGTTTGATTATGTTTAATAAATCTAAAGAAATATTATAGGATAATGTTTGTTAGTCGAACAGTAGCGTTTTATGCTCCAACGAAAAGTCCACCTAGACGAGGACAAAATATAAAGGAACGCTATATTATTTTACACGAAATCGTCCGAATCGAGAATGCACATACGTAGTTAGGCGTCTCTTTCTATCGCGTTAGCGTCCCGGCTAGAACCGCAGCCGTTTTTCGTTTCTAGCTTATAGGCGGAGCGCACTGGATCAGGCTGTTTGTAGCCCAGTATGTTGTGTGAAGCGAAAATACGTACTCTAGGAGACCAGCAGCACAGTGTTATTAGTGGAAAAATATCTTATACACATATAATTCATAATTATGAAGAATAATAATAAACCAGCGACACACAACTACTAAAAAAGTGAGACGAGATTAGTGTTGTATTAAAATAAAGTGTGGTTAAAATATTTTTGCGTCGTTTAGACGAGTTGATATTCTCTATATAGAGTCTATAGTATATAAAATTGAAGTGGTTTTATTTCCATTTTTCGTCGCGCGTTTTTCCTTTTATTTTTAATCGAGGGGGTAACGAGAAGTGTTTTGAAAAAAAGTGCGTCCATCTCATGTATACATCCTAACAGTGATTTTTTCATTTCTTAATTTTTTTTGGTGCAGTGTGCAACCGCGGCCTACTACAACGATCGTTTATTAAGTTTTCTCTATAGTGTGTAAAAAAAATCTACGACGCCATGAAGTCGAAACGGCTGTGTTTGTTTGTGAAAAAGTGTGTGTAGTGCGTCAAGGGAAAAACAAAAATTTCTCAATGAGGTGTTCAAAGCACAATGGTCAGAGAGACTAGACACCTTTGGGTCGGCAACTTACCCGATAATATAAGAGAAGATAGAATACGCGAACACTTTAAACGGTAAAATCTTTACTATATTTTTTATCTTCTTTCATCATCTATATTTGTAGTATATATTCGCATATATGTCTCTCACAGACATCGATCACTAATCTGCAGTTTATTGTTTGGTCCAGCTTTTTTTCCGTATATATTTTGTTTTCCCATCTAGCGTAATGTTTTTAGGTCGAACAAAACACCATGCCGCTTTCCATGGCCAATGTGGATGTGCGAGTTCGTTCGTATTATAACACACATCACGACGTTTATTAAAAACGTGCATATTATAATGTAGCAAACTTCTAACATGTATTTCGTGTAATCTACGAACATCGAGATAAAACTTTAATGAATATGAGGATACATCTATGTGGTATATTGTTAGATCGCTTATCAGAAACACTGCATCACGCAAACTGTGTTTTATGTATTATATTGTGTGTATTCTCGAAATTACTCGGTTTACGTTTTTCGGATGCATAGTATTTGCGATTATTATACCTCTACGTTGTCAGGACGAAACCATCCTATGTACGCTATAAATATAAGGGATACCACCCGAAATGTTACCCTTATAGTTACGCATAATAGAAACTTCTAATAGACATTTGCAAACGGCAAATGAAACAATTAACGTTCACGTCGATTAAACTTGTTCCTCTGCACTTCTTAATATGAACGGTTTGATGTTTATCGAATAGCTAGTACACATCCAACGTGGAATTGACGATATTTTTTTATGTAGGTATACCCACCAAATATTACATGCGGATACCGATTAGAAATAGCAGATAATTTAGAATATACTGTTGTGTTAAATATAAAGAGAACTTAAAATAATGAACATAAGTGTGCAATCGTGTTTTTAACATGAAATTATCGGCGCGAAACTACGTGATATAATGCTATGGAGTAATTTGAGTTGGTGGGATGATACATCAAAGTACAGATAAATTAAATATTGCGCATTTTTGTTTCTTTGGTTGGATATATCCCCTTTACAATAATTATCTTTTAACATCTGAACAGAACTTTTTTCTACACACAGTAGTTTTAGAAATCATTCATCAAACTTGTCTGTCTTCTCAGAAATTATTTTTTATTTGCGGTATAGTTAAGGTCTGATATTCTAGGAAATAGAATAACCACCGTTGACTTACAAAGATGTCTGAATAAAAGCGGAAACAGAAATAAAAGTAAATATTTATGTTTTGTCCTTAGAGTTTGATGATCTATAAATAACTAAAAATACGTTAAATGATAGATGAACTTTCGAAGAATAGAATGTTATTTAGATCCGCTTAGTTTTTGGGATACTTTTTCAAGAAATTTAATCCTAACAATGTTTGGGTTTATTATTTTTTTGAGTTGAATGTTTGTTTGGTACATTTATATACCCAGGATATAGTTATTAATAATGTGGCTGTTATATTGGATTCGATATCTGGGGAGGGACAATTTGGGAGTGACATAAACATGGCGAGCTATACAATTATTGATTTATATGTCATTTCTATTTCGATATCTTCAACATACTATTAAAACTATTATTTCTACTCGCAATTCTTATTGTTGTATATTATCAACTGTTTTTGTGGATATTATAGATTCTGACACTTCAAATTATTATTAAACACTATTTTTTAATAATTGTGCAATCTCTATATTTATTTAACAATGACCAAACATGTCTAAATTTAATTGGATAATGTATGAAATTTTTAAGTATTGCGTCATGTTCTCGTTGAAGGACTCAAGAGGTTTCGAAAATTATTAATGTTGCTATTTGTATTTCTAATTTTTCTTTGCAATATAAGTGCTTTAATGTCATCATCGAGGGAGATTGTGTACCACTATGGCAAAATAGACTTTCTCTCTTGAGCACAAGCCATGTGGCCGTGTTCATGCTCTGAAAATGTGATAGAGCATTCCTCACCGATATTTTTCGCGATTTCGTATTATTATAGGGGGCACTGAGGGATCATATTGATCTTAAATTGCACAAATTTAATTGGGCAAGTTATTGCATTTGACTTGTAACCAACACAGTAGATTGCTAGTGCAATTGATTTTGAGTAATAAATTGAATCTAATGGTGTTATACATGATGTAAACAACCTAGTTGGAGACACTATTTCTCTAAACATCTGTACATCAACTACTTGCATAAACTTATCATAACAACTTTAGCACATACTCGTGTTAAATTTTGTCTTATTATTAAGAAGATAATATAATATTTTGGAAAAAATGTATAAAACATCATATTTAATATTTTACAAAATAATATAAATTGGATGAAATAAATTTGACAAGTTTCAGCAATTGTCTGATACTGCAACAGATTTAATCATTTTACTAATGTAGTTATTTTGATAGTTGATAGCTGCCAATTTTTTTTTAATTAATTAGTTGGTACGTTAATGATTTTTATAGCCTTCCGTTAATTTGTTTCTGCGGCTTTCTGAGAGTAAGAAAACTAATGCATCTATTTTTTTATTTTAGTGTTATACTTTATATAATCTGCTCTTCTAGGGCACAATATCGCTACCTTCTAAACTATTTCAACGGTAGTAATTCTATTTTAAAAATTTTTCTAAGGAAGAAGCACCTGTTGCCACATTAAAATAAAAGAAATTACTGGTTTTTATTATCATACAGTAGCCACAAACTCGTGATATACATACATTCCTACATATAACAGAAACATATGCAATGTATTTGCACTGAAATAACTTTAATCTTTACTTTGAAACTTTCCACTTTAAATAACGCGTTTGACCTATTTTATATTCGATTCTATAGAATAGTTTCTTTAGAAAACGGCTTAGCGTATACACAGAGACATATGTAAGTGTATACGTAGATTGTATACGTATGATACGCATTAAATGCTAAAATGATATCTCCACGTAACTTAACATGTTTCTTTTTCTAACGAAAAGAAATTCTCATTTTGTTGCATAATTTTTCTGAACAGGATGAAGAAAGCATATTTTTAGCAAGTACCCCATGTGTAAAAATTCCTTTTTAAATCATAACGCTTTAAACATTCTAAGGAACGGAAAAAATTAGTTTCATTTTGAGATTAATGTGAAGTGAATTTATTCGAGTTTATCTTGAATACACTAATTAGCGTTAGCAAGAATATGACTTCAGGTTTTAAATAATTTCCTGGAAGCTGAATAAGAAACGAAAACCAATAGTAGGCATGACAATTAGTAGATTCTAGTATCAGGTTTTTACTTTATCTGTACCTCGTGAAATACTTGACACCCATTAGTGAAATACTCTCTGCCGACTTGTGCGCAAATGTTTCTAGAGATATCTAATGTATGTACTTACACTAGAAGTCACATTCAAGATTGGATCCAGTCATGCTCTTTTCAGTAATCATAAGAAAGAATAGTTTACTGCAGTGAGACTGTACGTGGCTTGCTTTGAGGATAAATTACATTGTTCTTTATGACTCTTCGCTTCTTAACGGGAAGTTTGTCATTTACAATTATGTTTATACTTATATTGTATTCGTATACACTTCTATTATAAACTAAACCTGTAAGAAGAAATGCTAGCATATTTAGAATTTTATTGTCATATCTTTGACAGAAAAACATTTATATGAAAATTGAATATTTGACTAATGACTGCTGTGACGGATTGGAAATTATCCTTAGATGCATTAGACGGGCTCAATGGTTTGGTAAAAACTACAATGCATAAGCACAGCAGTATAATTGTGTACGCGGAAAATTGTATACGTCCTTATAAAATTGTTTGGTCGACGAGAAAAGATGTAGTGCAACCACAAAGCTGCATATATGGTAACGAAAAAGGCTTGAAATAAGGCTACGTGTATGAAGCCGTTCTCTCTTGAGTAACTTCTATAATTTGTGGTATTCGAAAAAACAAATTATAGATGTAGAAAATTGATTGTAATAAAAATACATATGTTGTTTTTTAATCATAAATTTTGCTTCAATATTGCAAAATTAACCTGTGCACAATTTTCAGAGGTGTTTGAAACAACTAATACAACTTTGGTATTATATATTACAGTGGCGAATAAAAAAAATTGACATAAGTATTGGATAATAAAATATCTATTTTATTACGTTATGTCATGGTGTGGTTTAATTTGGATTGAGTATGATCGTTTACAATTTTCTTAATTCGATTTTTCCTTTGTAAAATATTAATCTTACCTATTTTTATTATGACAATACTGCCTAGAACTGGTTACTGAATGCCTTTTTACTGACATTACTCATAATATATGTCTCATACATATATCTAATATACTATTGCATGTCGTTTGCTTAGTTCAGACCTGAGAAGTTTACACCATAAATTCGTAAAAAGTCCAAAAAAATGACAGACCCGATTGGCTGATTTTGTTTTAGATTGTCTACATTTTGGTTACTCTATCGCCGCTATAGACATATTTGGGGAATCTAGTGAAAAACTTGAATTGTGGAAAAATCGACAAAAATTTTGATCAAGATAATTTCTTGACTATTGACTAATTCTTGTTTGAGTTGTAACTACAACAACTTCTTAGAATCTAAGAATTTGGGCAAGTACCAACCTAATACTAGAAATTTTCTTATCCTGGAAAAATATTTTCGCAAGAAGAAAGGTTTGACATGAGAGTATGTAGTCATAAAGAAGACGAAAAAGGATTTAGACTTAAAAGACTTTGACAGATGATCAAACACTGATTATACTACATTTTGTTTGTGCTATAAACATTATACATAGGTACATAAGAGTTTGATAAAAAACGTGCTAACATATTTTTTTACAACATAGGATTGATCATCTTGTAACAACATATTTTGTGTCGTTAAATGAGTTTTTGGAAACTCAAAAACACACCAACTAAATCCAAAAAAAGGTTAATAGACTTGGAAGTAAGGTATATAACAAAGATTTCAAGGATTTTAGAGATTTTGAAAAGCACTCCAATCCTGGTTTACTTTTATCCCACCTGAGAGTTGAATATAACAAAGACTGTTACGCTTTTTAGTGACTTGCAAAGGGTGGTTAAACGTTGAAAATCTTACAACTGTTGTTTGAGTGCTCCGATCCACAAAAAATTGGAAACCACCACCCACTGATTAATTTTTATTCTTATTGGAAGTTTTCAAACTGTACCATACTTTTATGCGACTTTAAAATTTGAGCAAACGATGATTTACAAGTTATAACATTTTCAGCGTTTATTACTGAAAGCCTCCAATAATTATAATTACTTGTTGTTTAATACTTCCTAACAAGCACTTCAGCTAAACAGATACATGAAAAGCATTTGTCCATTTCTCAAAGATGCAATAAACTTTTTCATGCAACTTCAAGATTGAATAAGAATTGATTAAGGATACAAATATTCTATTTAAATAAATGAATATTCTTCATTTTCAGCCAAATCGTGTCGCAGTGAGTAGGATATGTTATTCCGCTTTTTTTTCTGTTAATGAGCCTTGTATTTCTTTCGTAATAATTAGAAAATGCTGAAATATTGTTCGCAATTTTTATATTGTAAACTGGAAAACCATCTTTGTTAGGCTAAGAAGCAATAAATGCTGGTTACGTTTTGCAAGGTGACTTGAAAATTTATTTATTTTCTGCTTGACATTTTTCACTAAGTTGTCACTGTCTATGTAATGATTATTGGGTGTCCAAATAGTTTTGCATCATGATCATCTAGGAATGAGAAGTGTAATTTAACACTAACCCAATTATAGATTATGATAGTACCTAATAATTACGACGAATCTGCTTCCCATTCAGTATATTTTAATACTATTTTTAAATAAACCTGATTATTAAAGAACTGGTGTGTAAAAAAGTGTGCTAGCATCGTTGTGTTACGATTTTACACCTAATTGTGGGATTTTTTTTCCCTACTATGTACATACGTCGTATGTTTAACACGAAGAGAAGCGAGGTGTGCCATATTTCTTCTTTCCCGCGTTCTGCCGTCATCGTATTGAACATCATCGTCGTCGTCGTCCGACTCTAATGAAGCTGTGAATTTCATTCTCTCGTAAGAACAATATCGGTATTGTACCACTGCGACGACAATTGTTTATTATGCCCATTAGGCAATTGTTTCTGTATACGTTCGTATTGACGTTGAAGAACCTATTGTCGGTCGTTGGTGCTGGTTGGTTCCATGTTGCCGTCTGTACTAGCGCTGTTGTTACATCTACGTTAGAGGTGTTTGCCGTTCTACAAAAATAGCGGTCCATTCTATACGTTTCCATCGTTGTTGTCGGAAAGGTGAATGTACTCGTATAATACCTCTGTAGTGTGCTATACATAGACATGTACACTGTGCAATATACACATACATTATGCTGAATTTTGCAATAACATTTTCTATTTAAAAATCGTCTATGGTTTCGCAATTTACCGTAGTAGGTTGAGCGCGAAAAAAGACGGACGAAAAATGTACTAAGTATGTATATGTTCCGAACTATGAAACAATGGAAACTGTTTTATAATTGCCGGTATTGCACGAATGAGTGTTGTACACATATACATACATATAATGCCAACTAAATATACAGTACGTGAATAAAATTGTTGCTATATTTGATATTATATTGCAGGACTGTCATTAAGAAGAACATTTGATTGGGAATTTAATAAACTTATTATACCTATATATAAGTATTTATACATCGATTGAAAAAAGGATATATTTTGTAGCCTACATCTGCTTTTCGGGTAGAGTCCACATTAATACATTACTACATCCACGTAGAAATTCAAATAATTGTAATTGTTCTCTAATAGTATTTGGTAATCTAAAACATAGGTTCGCAGAGTAAATTCATGACGTTGGCATTACAAAGTAGGATATTTTAAAAATTATGTGAATTATTACTCAACACGTTCATTTTAGACAATTATCCATAGTATGGTTTTTGTTTAAGGAAGCAAATATGTACTGCACAACATAACAACTGTGTAACCATTTTGAATTTTTTTTATGTTTCCAAAATTTCGAAAAAATACTTTTTTTTAGAAAATTTCTATTGCAAGTTTGACCACCAAAACTTCAAAACCGATAAAAAAAGGTATCGGCTTCTGGTGCAACTCTGCCCAAATTTGCAAGAGCCTCAGCTACTCCAGCAAAGAATTCCAGGCTTGTGGGAGTTACAAATTACTTACACATAAAGCAACAGATTTTGAGAGCAGATTACACGCTGAAAATAACACAAATTCGTTAGTTGTCTCCTAAATGTTTTATTTGATCTTGAACTTTTATATAGCAAAGGTTTCAAAACTTATTCGCTACTGTTTCGACTTTTATCAAAATGTGAGAGCTAGTTAACACTGTAGCTGGAACAGTTTGTTGTTTAATGTCTGTGGACCACAAAAATTAAAAATCATTCTTTGATAACCTGCCAGTTAAGGTTTATTCGATCTTAGACTTGCGCAAAATAAAATTTTCTAAATTTATTCACGGTTTTTTGTATTTTTTCCAATATCTGAGAAGAAATTAAACAGCTTAAGACGTTACAATTAGTCGTTTCATGTCTCTAAATAGAGCACAAAAAACGAAAATCATTTTTTGACTATCCGCCAGTTAATTTTAATTCGATCTGAAGCTTCCGTAAGTATGGCAAAGTTTTTAAAATTTATTGTAAACTTTTTCTTCAACTCAAATTCAATCAAAATGGCAGATTTTTGTTGGACCAGTACCGGGCACAGACTAAAAATTTCCAAAAACATTTGTTTTGTATTAACAGTGACATCTTCACCATTTGGCTATGCCAAAAAATTTGTGAGCTAGCTTGGTAAAACAATAATTTCGATTTTTTTTAAATAGTTTTAGCGTGTGACCATTTTTTGAAATCTCTATTTAATATTTTGTTACACATGGAACTTCTCAGTTTTTGCCTTCAAGTATGTTAATACTGACTACAGCCTAAGCGAAAGTTAGTTAAGCACAATCATTGGTGGTCAGTGCCTTTCCCCATTTTTCTGTTCTGGTGTGTTTGCCTGTTTGTGCAATTGCAATTGCAATTAGGATTGTGTTGTTGCAATGGTTGGCTTTTTGAAACTAACTGGATTTCTAAAATTCCTATTTGCGTGTTATTTCTCATGCAATATAGTTCTCCTAATATCAATTAAACTGTAATACAAAATTGTTGCAGTATGAAATAGGTTTAGTTAGGTATGACACCCCATAGGATTTTGACAGGAAGTTTGATATTCCCCAATTTACTTTGGGCAAAATATATTTGTCGCCTGTTACTGAACATACTTGCTTTGTAGGATCTAGTGTGCAGAGCCAGATTTGGACACAAAGAATTAGAATAATAAACAATTGCCTTTTGTTAATCAATTTTCATGTATGCAACTAAAATACCCGTGTAATTAAATTCGTGTATTTCAATTTAATTAAAGGTTTTATATTTCACCGCAATTATACCCTCGACTGTACGTGCATGACATCGTGGGTATTATACTGGATGGTTATAAAATAGAACTGTAAAAATTAACAACAATGAATCTATGCATATGCATGTCCCATTCAGCTACAGTATCAAGGATTAAATTAGAGATAAAATTAGACCTATTGTTGTGTTCATTAACTGACATATATGTTTTGTTGAACATAATATTTTCAGATGTTTCTACTATATCAACAATTTTATCTCTTTCGTGATATCACCAATATTGGCCAAACTATTGAGACCAAGATTTGCTTTTGTATGTATGTACATATTCATACATATCTAGACATTCTGACTAAGTATTTAATTGAATTACTGTTTTAATGTAAAATATATACGCTCGAGTAAATGAGAAACTTGAAAATTATTATAAATCTAGTTCCTATAAATATATTGCACCATTCAAATTGTAAATTTATTACATATTTTATTAATATGTATATCCACACAACTTGAACTTTAACGCGATGTATGGACTACCAGCGTGAAAAGAGCAGCCAAAGATAGCAGCCAATTAGGGCGTTCGCTTTTTTAATCCATTTTTAAATAAACGGGTGATTTATGTACATAGATTTATAAATACCTAAGCACGTCATTACCACAGTATTTCAAGGGCAATACATTGCTGTTCAAATACTTTCAAAGTGACTATTAACAATGCAATTTAAACGGATTTTTTTTTGCAAATTACACGCTATATTAATATTGAGCTTGACGCCTCGTACCTTGCATACTTTTTGGTAATAAATCAAATAGTAATTTAGAAGAGTAATTAAAACACAATAGAATATATTGACTAGTTACATAAACAAATCACCTTGGATAGTTTAACATTGATCTAAAATGTCAAAGCTAGCAGTAAAATATGTATTACACCATAAATCGCTGTAAATATCGTCCTCAGTTACACACGTATAAAATTAAAATTCAAAAATGTATTGGAAATCTTGTGCATATTTATAATTTAAATAGCTTCAAGCAGTAATCAACCATATTGGTAAATATCTTACGCGCACACTGAATAAATAATGTTATTAGTGATAATGACATATACAAATACTACCAACATACATAATACAGAACAAACACATAGTATTCTTTATCAGTTATAAAATCTCTTGTTCCCGGATCTATCAATTTAATGTTAATAAATTGTTTTTTTTTGTTTGTTTGGAAATTTAGCGTTTGTTTTAAAACCAACTTACTTAACCGTTGGAAGTATGTTGATTAGAAGCAAAATACATAAGCCGATATACGGTACGAGTTTTAATGAGCAAGCAAACAAAATTTAATGATTTCTGCGAAATTTTGTGAGCAATACGAACGTATGTACTCGTAGTAGAAAGTTGTACGTTTATAATTTGATATGACAATAAAACTAAATCACGCGACAACTTCTGGAAAATCCAGGCACAGATCTGTGCTAAAGTTTTATTACACATTTATTCTAACAGTAGCTAATAATATTAAACAAGAGATTATTCTGGAATTCTGCATACGTTTAACATGTTTTTTCTATTAATAATTAATTTTCTAAAAATAAATAGTCGTAGTGTCACTGAAGTATGTAATAACAAGCTGTCAAGTATAAATTAAAATTTAGACTAGCTATTGATAACAAAACTGTATAATATACAAAGGAAAGCTTTCCTTAATTGTTCTCGCAATAGAAGTAGAACTGATCGCATTAGAGGCAATTACTTCGAACAAATCTTTGAAAATTATATAATCATATAATTGTGAGATGCACTAAACTACAGCTAAACTTTTCTAGGGAATATAATTTGCCAGTCATTATAATAGCTATTTATTTACAGCTTCTACCACAGACTTTGGGAGCCGGTCAAATATGGAAAATATTGGTTTATTAGTTTAGAATTTTCGCTGTTTGTAAACTTCACGGTTAACTTCAAACTCGCATAAAAACTAACTGGTGGGTGGTCAAACAAAGCTTCTGCGTTTCTTACGGTCTAGAGGTACTCAACTAAAAACTTTAACGGTAAATATGGCAAACTTTGTTATTCGCAACTTTAAGGGCTGGTCAGAAATGAATCTGTGGGAGATCAAACGAAGATTTTAGATTTTCTGTACTTGAGAGGCATGAAATAACAACTTTTAACATTTACGGTTCCTACGACATTTCAAACTCTGTAAATAGGTAGTATGATAAAGTTTGAACTCTGATATTTATAGCTTTGAGGCAAGAAAAAAATTATCTGGTGGTTGGTTAAACTACGATTGTACATTTTCAACGTGTTGTCAAAGCCATGGCTAGCGAAAAATACATATATAGCTTTAAGGTAATCTCTTTCTCTCTAGGGTATTTGGGCCACCTCCCACCCAAAACCAGGTTTAAATCAAGTAAACTGATGCCAAGTTTACTTGGTTTAGACCTGGTGTTGGCAACAGATCTGGCTTTGGCTGCCGATGCTTACCGAAGGTAGGAGTGGTGCGAGGTGGCCCAAATGCTCCTATACTTATCTACTTAAAGTTATTCATTAATTCGCCCATTAAACCTAAGCAGTAATAAGCATACGTAGATGCCGAGTTCTCTTGTGACTTTCCGCTAGGTAAGGCACTGCTGCTTGACCAAATATTTGTTACTGTTGTTGTCGTTTTGCTACATTAAAAACACAGTTAAAAATTGTTGATAATATTTTATAAACGGACCCCAAAAGTTAGTGGCAGATGGATGTTTAAAATAAAATATCGCTTAAATGGCGTCCACAGTTTTCTGGTAAATGCACATTCTTGTGGCAATTTATGGTAACCGTTTTGCATTTCCATCGTAATGCGCAAAAAATTAGACAAGTTCTATCGACGAAATTAAACATTGAAGCGCATTTTTTGGATTGGTCAATTTTAGTCGTCAGATGTGATGTATAGTATAGTGGCAC